>JAHWFP010177466.1:75008-99744 GCA_023313725.1 Lithobius niger
TGACCACAGTTCTGGCTGCGAAGATTGGACCCAGCCAGTGTAGTCTTTTCTCTTCTCTTGACTTGTTTTTCAGTTAGTGGAAGGTTAATGTCGTTGAGAGACGCCAGGATGCGGCTGCAAGTATTTCCTCTATGGGAGTTGTGTTGTGCCCATGATGTTGTGTAAGGAATTTGCAACATTTTCTTTACGGTTCTGGAGCTAGGCTACCTCCAAGCAACAAAATGACAGATTTTTAAATCGAAACTGCTAACCCTAAACTTGGTGAGGTAGGGTGGGCAGGAGAAATTGAACTTTTACACTAAAATCATTGAAATCTTAAAAGATCGTCGAGAAAACCCAAGTGGTCTTACTGAAGGCCTGAAATCTTCAATTTCGAATTAATTTTTTAATAAGTACCAAAATGTAAACAGCGCTGCTGCGAAAAATTATAACGCACATCGTTGTAGTTCGGCATAAAGCCACGTAGATTATGTTACCAACACGTTTCATAATTGTTTAAAGTCCTCTCACAAACAAAAGGGGTACTTCACACAGCATAATAATCGATTTTATTGATGTCTGAAACTGTTTACAACTTGCAACAACTCACGTGTACGACGCAGGTTTGTTAGCGCTAATGTTGCTGTTTTCACTTATTTTCTTCAAAGTCTGTCTTAAATCTTCATAAAAGATGCCTAGCCTTTGATCTTAACAATGTTCAGATTCCAAATATCTTTACCTTTTTTAATTAGGTTGAGTAGTTTTCAAACTATGAGGCAAAACATGTCCGCTGCCTTGGATCAATGCTTTAGCACCATGTTGGAATTTTACTTGCGTAAGTAAAAACGGTCGGCCCTCTCGTGCAAACCGGAAGTGGCTCGATCGTCTTTGGAAATTTCGGCTCCAAACAAATCCTAAAGTGCCTTACATGTCTAGTATTCCTCGGGGTCCGCGCAGAAACCAAGTTGGAGCCATTTCCGAAGTATAACAACCCAAGCTTGAGAAAATATCGTTAGCATAACTCGACCTCGCAGCCACCCATCGCCATGTTCTCCGGGAGAGCGATGTTCTTCTGCTGCCGCAAATTGCGCCAGGTAGAGGACATATAAGTTAACTTAGTTGCACTTGGTTTTTGCAGGTGAAGTATTTTTTGGGGATGATTTATAAAAACGAGAATTTTAACCTGTTAAAATTGGTTTTTACTATCATAAAAATACTTACCTTCAGTACTCACGCTAAATTCGCTTAATTTGGCTTTTCCCATGCTCAAACAAATAATTTACTTAAATTTTTGAATTTTCCGCCTGTTGCCCGTTTTCCCCGCCAGGCGCGCTGCGCAGTATACCTGCTGCAGCTGCCTGCCTCCCGTGGGGAAAACCCCATTCGCTTTCGAACCTTTCTCGTTCTTCAGCGGGGAGGCGGGCGGGTAGTACTGAAGGTAAGTATTTTTATGATAGTAAAAACCAATTGTAACAGGTTAAAATTCTCGTTTCTTACTATCTGCAAAATACTTACCTTCAGTACTCACGCTGACTTTGTCGTACCGGAGGTGGGGAAAACACAGAGAAAGACCTTACCATACGACCTAAACACCACAGGCCTACACTCACCTTAACGTTGAGTTGACTTCTTTCCTCTCATCTCTTGTCTCGCCTTTTGGCGCCTGGTTCTTCTGAGACCCAGTCCACCGCTTCCGTCTCCTGAGGTGTCTTGCCTCCGGAGCTGCTCCTTCCCTGGTTCCACTGTGCACTTCTCGACGCCTACTGGCTCTTCTTAGCTCCAGTGACGACGTGTTGTGCTACTACTTCTGCGCCACTTTCTCCGCCTGTTTCTCGAAGATAGTGCCTGATGAAGGTATTTTTGCTTTTCCATTGGCATGCTGCCACCACCTCATCTAATGGCGTTCCTCTGCCGAAGGCCCACGAGGCTGATAGCGCTCTCAGTTCGTGTGCCCTCACCTCCTTTGGCACATCTGCGTGCTCTGGACTTAATTCATACGCTCTTTTTATGACTTGGCAGATCCAGCCGCCTAGTTTGAAAGGTGTGACTGACTTGTCCAGTATGTCACCCGTTCCTTTGTCTACGTCTAGGAAGAGAGGTTGTTTGCCTTTTCTTTGTGTTCTAGGGGGCAGTAGTGCGTCTGTCCTATCTAGGTAATATTTTATCGCCCTGATTGGACATTGCATCTTCTCCTCGCTCCGACCTGGTTTCCCGCGTCCTATTGCGTGAATCACCACCGGTATTGGAGCTTTATCGGGTCTCTGATTTTTTGCTCTGAACTCCGCCGTAAAAGAAAGTGAAACAGAGGACCAGTCCTTTGCAAACGTGATGTTCCCTTCTTCCCTTGAAAAAGCTGCCACCTCGCTCTGTCTCGCCGCCGATGCTAGAGCGACGAGGAAAACTGTCTTTTGGGTCAGAATCGTCAGTGACGCTGACGCGAGAGGTTCGTACGGTGGTTGTGCCAAACTTGTAAGCACCAGTGGCAAGCTCCAGCTCGCAAATCTTCTCTTAGTCCTTGGTCGGGCATTTTCAAAGGCCGAAATCATTTTAGACAGGATTGGATGAGAAACCACGTCCGACCTCCCCAGGCAAGTGAGAACCGAGTTTATGGCCGACCTGTACCCCTTGATCGAGGTCGGGGATAGGCCCTTCTTGAAGAGGTCTTCGAGGAATTGCGTGATTTTGAAAACAGACGGGTTGCACGGGTCACATCCATGTTCCTTTGCCCAGGCGAACCATCTCCACCACTGGCCCTCGTACATATTCGACGTCGATTTTCGAACGGATTGAAGGAGCCTATCTGCCACTTCCTTAGTGAAACCATCTGCCGTAAGATTCTCCTTCAGAGTAACCACCCTTGAAGATGTAGAATTTCGGGTGATGGGTGGAGTGTCGTTCCTCTGTGTTGTGAAAGAAATTTTTCTGTCAACGGCAGAGTAATTGGACCGTCTCTCTTCAGCTCCATCAGGTCCGGAAACCATGTGGCTGCCGGCCAGTATGGAGCTACTAGTATGAATGACCCTGAAACCTCCCTCATCTTGTTCATTACTTGTTGTAGCAGACAGAAGGGGGGGAAGGCGTATGCACTCATTCCTTCCCAAGATATGGCCAGTGCATCCGTCGCCCAGGCTTGCGGATCCGGGAATGGGGAAATGTAGTTCTGCAGTTGCTTGTTGGCTTTTGTTGCAAATAAGTCCACCCATGGTTTCCCCCACCTGTCGAAAAGCGCAGCACAGATGGCCGGATCCAGTTGCCATTCTGTCGTCGGGATCTTGTTCCCCCTTGACAGTTCGTCCGCCCAGACGTTCTGCCGTCCCGGAATATGTCGCGGGATCAGGTTGATGTAGTCCTGGGCACAGATTTCCATCAGTCTGGACGTCTCCTCCATCAGGTCCTTGGAGTGTGTTCCTCCGCCGTGCTTGATGTAGGCCACCGTTGTGGTGTTGTCCGACATAACCCCCACATTTCTTCCCTGCAGCGACTCTCTCCACGCACTCACCGCCAACCTCACGGCTCTTAGTTCTAGGATGTTTATGTGAAAGGCCTGTTCTGTTGAACTCCACTTCCCTGAGATCTTGGAATCTCCTAAGTGCGCCCCCCAACCGCTCGACGAAGCGTCCGTGAATAGGAGCGTGTCCGCGACCTGTTCCTTCAGGTGCACGCCTGCCTGTAGGTTTTCCTTCTTCGTCCACCATCCCATGTCCGGTAGGTTTCTTAGCTGTATGACATCCAACCATGATACCCTTGGGATCCACTCTTCTTTCCTGAACCAGTGGATAGGTTTCACTCTCCACTGGCCCAGGGGGACTAACGCTGCGTTTGAGTCCAGGATACCGATGACTGAAGCCAAATCCCTCGCGGATATCTGCGCCATTTGTTGCAGTTGTGTTACCGACTTGACTGTCTTTTCTACTCTCTCTGTGGACGGCCTTACTTTGCATTCCGAAAGGTCGAACTCTACGCCCAAAAAGGTGAAGACTTGAAGGGGGGGTAAACCTGGATTTTTTGACGTTGATTCCCAGGCCCAATCTTTCGAAGAGTCTTGTGCATCTGTCCAGTTGATACCGTAGGACTACCGTCGACAAATTCCTTATTAGCCAGTCGTCCAGGTAGGCATGTGTCTTTATGTCTTCTTGGTGGAGGACTGCCAGTACCGGTTTCATAATTCTGGTAAACACCTGTGGGGCCGTTGACAGGCCGAAGGGCAGTGTCGTAAACTGATAAGACACCCCTTCGTGCTGTAACCTGAACAGGTGCCTCACTTCTTTGTGTAGAGGGACGTGGAGGTAGGCGTCCTCGAGATCCACCGCAACCGTGTATTCTCCTTCCTGTAGAGCATCCCTGATCTTTCCGATCGACTCCATCTTGAAACGTTCCTTGCGGATGTGACCGTTTAGCCGTCTCAAGTTGAAAATTAGGCGAGTGCCCCCCCCTTTCTTCGGAATCACTCTTGCTGGGCTCCAGAAACCTTTCGTGTTTAATGGGGCCAACTCCAACGCTCCTTTCTTTAAAAGTACCTCTATTTCGTCTTGCAATCCCGGTGCTTGTTTGTTTTGTTCCGTCCATTCGGGGGGAACTGTTGACAGCGCTGGCATTGAAGAAAAGGGGGGGTAGTATCCATTTTCCAGTGTATTCAGTATGAAGGGATCCGAGGTCACCTTCCTCCATTCTACTAGGTGTTTCGAGAGTCTTCCCCCCACCTGTCGGTGAATGGGGGAAAACTTCCCCTTCGCGTCAGTACCTATTGCCTGGTCTACGCCCTCTTCCTCGACTTTGACTCCTTCCCCGCTGTTGGACTCCGCCCCTTCCCCTGGGCTGGGCCGGGGCTGTTTCACGAAAGGGCTGTGATTCTATCTTCTTTTCACCTCTGCCGCCTCGGCCTCGTCCTTCCTGTGATACGCCACTTGATCCTAGGAAAGGGAATGGTGGGTACCCTCGCATCATGGGTCTCGCTCTCCCTCGAAGGCCCCTCGATGGTAGGTTAAAAGAAGATGCCGGCTTGGTTTTCTCCTTTAACTCTGGTGCCAGGAGAAGAAGCTTGCCATCGAACACTTCAGTCGCTCCGTGGATTGGCAGTAACCGCAGCTGTCCCGCTACGTCAGTCGGAATGGAGGGGGCTGATTCCAGGAGCGCGTCCCTCTTCCGGAAAACCGTGTTTAGTAGCAACCGTGAAGACCAATTAAGGCTGTCTTGCTGGAAGGAAGACGCCCTTTTCATGATGTGAAGGCATTCACGAATTGTCTGGTTTTCCTTGAGTTCAGGTTTCTCTTCTACTAAAGATTTAATCGCCGCCACTGAAGCCGAATACGCGAGTTCCGCGTGTGAATTTGCCCGTATGCTGCATCTCAGGAGCGCCTCGTCGTTATCGTGATGTTGAATTGGCGTCCGGATGAATGCTGGGGTCTTGAGTGTGGAATCCAGTTCCAGATCCATGCGCTCCGTGAAGTACTCTGCCTCAGGAAAAGTCTTGTACCTCTTTTTCGGGGGCGCCCCCCTCCCCGCGGCCGTGAAGAACATCTTTGCGAACTTGGGGTCGTGGGGGGGGAGTGGCTTCGAGATCGAGATCGGCTGTCCATCTTTCCTCGTTAAGGATTCGTTATTTAGGAGCTGTCTGAAAGCTACCGCCGACTGAGGCAGGTGTACTGGTTCTGCCCTCGCACTCCCCACGTTTGCCAGGGTCTCCATTGGCGGGTCCTCCGGGTTTACTTCTTTCGGTGTGGCTTGCTTGCAGAAAGGTGACTCTTTCAGGTACTTGAAGGTGAACCCTGCGAAGCTCTTCCAATTAATCAAGCCCGGACCTTCTTCGAAAGGGTCATCGTGATCCGTCGATTCGGGATGACTTGTGTACCGCGACACTTCCTCGTTCCATCGTTGTTCTTGTCTGAACTGTTCTTCTCCGAAGGTCCTGCTTTCTCTAAAAATATCCTCCTCATTATACTGCGCCTTCCTGTATTTAATAGGTGGATCATGAGGGAAATGAACCCGGTTCCTTTTTTCTCCTCTGTTTTGCGTATAAACATCACAATTGTCTTCGTACTGTTCGTCATACGACTCCTCGTCCTGCGAGCCGACATCATCACCGTCACGCCGATCGCCACTGTAGCCGTCATAGGCCTCTGAATGGTCACGTTCACCAGACCCCACAGAAACACCCTGAAAAGGAGCAACTATCCTCACTGGCGATGTTTGCATGCCGAAAATTCGCTGCGAACCCCGAAGCGGCGATGTGCAGCGACGCTGCGAACCGTGTGCCACCGGCGAACCTCCAACCCCTTGAGAACCGTGGCGCACCGCCGTCGCACTGCGCACCGCTGGCGATCCGTCCGCCTCTTGCGAACCGTGGCGAATCGCCGGCGAACTGGTCGCCCGAACGTCCGCTATGGAATGAGCGAGAGAACGCGGCCCCTGATCGCCGCTTCTCTGCGTAGCGGACCGGCCTTCTGCCCTCCCGCTAACCCTTTTCTCGGGTGCGGGCAGGGCGACCTCGCCACTGTGCGACTCTTTTTCCCGTCCGCCTGCCCCTTTCTCGGGAGCGGACGGGGATCGCAATTGCTTTGAGTGCTTCCCCGCACCTTTTCCTTTCTTAGAAATCTCCACCTTGCTTACCTCTTCTTTCCCAGTAAGTTTGCCGTTATTCTCGCTGCTTCTTTCTTTGTGTGAACTGCGAGACGCTTTCTGTTTACCTTCCTCCTTTTTCTCTTTTGCCGCCTTTTCCAGGATCGCCGGCGAACTCTTTGTTGTGGCTCGTGGCGAACTCTTTGTTGTGGCTCGCGGCGAACTCTTTGTACGTCCGATTCACCCTGCACCGATAGATCGTTTTTGAGCTGCACTAACGGTCCGGGTTTCGGTGACGCTCCCGTTGATTGCCGCCCCGCATTTCCCGCAATCAACGCCTGAACACTTGCGATTAAACCTGTAATTTGGCCTTGAATCTCGTTTTTCATCTCACCTAATTTTGCATCCACGTGTCCGATCACTTTAGCGCTCACGTTGCTTGTGACGTTATTTTCCAGCTTAGCTGACCTAGACTCGACTACGGACAGGGCCGTCTCCCTGGCTGCCGTCAACATCGATCCTAACGAACCCTCCGGGTAAACTGACTGCTCGTTATCATCAAAACCGTCGAAATCGGCCGTCGATTCCGATCCGACACTGGCTAGTTCTCTCATAAAAATGGGCGCCTCTGGGTCTTTGCTCATGCCTGCTAACCGATCGTCGAGGCTCGATTTCCGTAAGGCTGCCTCTTTTTCCATCTTCTTTTTGTTTTGCGCCTTTTTCTGGTCCGAGTGGCGCCAGGTATACAAAATCTTCTTGACGGTCGCCTCCTTGTGAAGTTCACAAATATCGCACAGATTATCCACGAAGTTGCACCCACGGCACCTCCTGCAAAGCGGGTGTAGATCCTTCGGTGTCTTCTGGCAAGTACATGATGGGAAAACTCCATTTTTCAAAAGTTCATTGACATTATCCACCTCTTCATTGCCTGTTTCTATCACAAGTTGATCGTTTTCCGCCATGTTTGAATGGGAATAACCACACGCTCGACTTATATCGACGCGTGCTCAAAAGCGAATGGGGTTTTCCCCACGGGAGGCAGGCAGCTGCAGCAGGTATACTGCGCAGCGCGCCTGGCGGGGAAAACGGGCAACAGGCGGAAAATTCAAAAATTTAAGTAAATTATTTGTTTGAGCATGGGAAAAGCCAAATTAAGCGAATTTAGCGTGAGTACTGAAGGTAAGTATTTTGCAGATAGTAAGAAACTTTCAATTTCATTCCCGTTTCAAGTTAAAACCTTTTAAATGTGAAATTTTTTTTCCCAAAAATCCAAAACAAACAAACTTAACCAGACAGCTAAAGGTTCCATGTGAATCGTCGTCAGTGACATATGAGTTGAACTTTTTTTCAATATTACTTGCATTTTTGCGAAAATGTACTTCTAGTTTGAAGTTGGTTAAATTTCTTGATCATTGTTGGTACTTGAGTGTTAAGCACGATTTGCTTAATGATTTTTTTTTTGTTGTTGCTGAAATCTAAAACCAAGATTTGTTGTAACCAAAATGAAACTCCAAACTAAACACTGTTTTGTAAATATTTTATTAACCAATGTTCAATAAATGTAAATAGAGCTTCAGTCTGTTTCCAACCATTATTTACTTAGTTACTTAAACTTAGAAAATTTTAGCTTAAAGTTAACTGCTAGTAAATACACGTTTTTTCCCATGGTGGCAGCAAAGAATTACCGCTTGCCAAGTTTGGTTAGTTTTATTAAAGCTTTAGTCCGCAACGTCGCTTCCTCCTTGAATAGTGGCCTGCTATGCATGTTGTCCTAGAATCCAGCAAAATTGGAAAGAAAGACCAGTAGCCTAACTTCGCAATACAGTATCCGCACCAGTACGATTAGTGACGTTTGCCGGCTCACTGTTTTGGGCCGACGCCGCTACAGTTGAGATTGCTCCGACTTCGTGTGCTCTTTTCCTTCTTGGGTTGGCTATGTCGATTGTTTTTCTTGTTCAACGGGAAGTCAATCCAGCTGGGGTTTTTCCCGTTTGTAAGTCTACAGGTAGGAAAAGTTGGTTTGTGCCTCTTGGGGTGTCCTCGTGTTGAGTTCGGGTTAGATTGAGGCGGAGTACTCGGATGGGGCGCAACAGATGTTCAGGTTCGTCTCCTGTTATGCTGGAGAAGGGTGGGAATGTGATGGGTTTCGAGGGCTTGGATGGTTTCTGTGTTTTGGCTCAGAAACCTGGTCTTCGGTGGCGGGTTGCAGATGAGAAGTTTGGGCTGTGGATGCAATAGGCTGGGTCGGCTGACAAGGCTTGGATTTCGGAACTGCGGGCGCAAGATGCTACTTTTCCGGGTTAGGAGATGAAGGGAGCTGTCTTGCATAGGTTTGTAGGGGGTTTCTGTTAACGATTGAAGGAACAATTGACAAGTCCCAGTCTGAGACATTTCTTCATGTTGTGGGTCGTTAGTTTTCGAGGCAGCGGGGAAGTGCCGAGATTCAGTGGTCTTCGAGCAGATTGGTTTTTCCTGCTGCTTTGAAGACCGGGTTTAGGGCTGAACGGTCGACTGGAATTGTTGAGTCTATGAGCTTGTCGGTGTTGAAAAGGTCAGTGAAGAACCTAAGTAGTTCGGGCAGAGAAAGGGGTTGGATGAATTAATTTTCCTTGCGAAACCCAATGAAAACAATTGGGCCAGTGGCCATCGTACTTTCGGTCTGTTGAGTTTCTGGTGGCTTGAAGCAAATCGGATGACATCTTCTTGATGGATTCCATCTCTTTTTTTTTTTAAGGAGTATGATGATAGTAGCCACCCATGTAGGTTTGGGCTGATCAGGTTTGGGTGGGGTTTTAAGCTCCTTTGTTGTGACGGAGGATCTGAAAGAAGAGGGAGGCTTCTTGGGTTGTCGACTAGTGGATGCAGTAGGTGTGGAAACCATGGTGCTAACGCCCGGAAGGGGCTTTTGAGGAGGAATAGCCTATGGCTATTCTTGGCTTTCTTCAGTACATGTAGAAGGAGATTGAATCGTGGAACAGGTATGCGTAAAGGTTAAAGGTTGAGCCATGGGTGCGTTTTGGTTAAGGTCAATACGAGTGGCTCGAGAAGAAGATGTTGTCCGTCTAGAGACCTCACTCAATTCGTGTTTCTAAACACGAATGAAACGAGTGATAGTGTAGATAGCAATGGTCTTCTTAATCTTCCCTTGAAACTTGAGTTTTCAGCGGTGTTGATGCTGGAAGAGGTGAGAGCGACATTCGTGTAGCTCTTCCTCCAACGTGGGTTTAGCCATGTTTGGGATGAGCCCCGGTTAGAGTTGGAACCGGTGTCTTGTTATCGTTCAGGACGTGGGGCCAGCTGCGGTTAACTGGAAGAGGTCAAATAACTTGGAAGAGGTAAAACGTCTTTTTTTTTGACTCTTCGTTCAAACGTGGGTTTCAGACACGGACGAGACGAGCAGCAGTGTGGACGGTTACTGTTGTCTTGATTTCTGCTCGAGACTTGAGGCTAGCCACGGGCGAGAGAAGTCGTGAGAGGTGGAAGAGACTTCCGTCTTGACTCTTCCCTTAAAGCGTGGGTGTTTGCTATGAAAGAGACGAGCATTAGTTTGGACAGCAACTTTAGTTTTGGATTTCACTCGAGACGTGGGGTCAATTACGGTCGAGACGAACAGGAGGAGGAGCAAATGTCTTCTGCAGCAGGGCGTGTTAATGTCTTCCGATTTCACCCTTTTTTTCAAACGTGTGCTCTGGCCACGAATGAGACGAGCTTCAGTGGACAGCGACTGTTGTTTTGAGATACACTCGAGACGTAGAGTCAAGCACGGACGAGACGAACAGCAAGGCGTGTAAGGGGCTACCGGCTTCAGTCTTCACTCCAAACGTGGTTCTGGTGAAGAATGGGATGCACATCAATGTTGGCAGCAACTGTAGTCATGAGTTACACTTGAGACGTGGGGTCAGCCGTTGTCGAGACGAATGGCAGGACGTGTGTATGGCTTTCGATGCCACTCATCACTTCAAACGTGGGTAGTAGCCATGAGTGAGACGAGCTTCGGCGGGCAGCAACTGTTCCCTTGAGCTTCAGTCGAGACGTAGGGTCAGGCATGGTCGAGAAGAACTGCAATGCGTGGTGATGGTTTCCAACTTCACGTTTCACTCCAATGCGTGATGTAGCACCGAGTGAGACGAGTCGCGGTGAGGGCAGCAACAGTTGTCTTCATTTTCACTCGAGATGTGGGATCCACCGGGATTTTTGGTCAAAAGCTGTAGCAATGTACGACTCCTTGAGTGCCTTCTTTGACCTGAAGCAATGATGGGGGGGGGGGGGGGGGAATTGAGGCTTAATGGTGTGGAGAAGTCAAAGATGGTTTCAGGAACGGCCGCACGCAGGCGTTAGACCTGGGTGAGAATGGTGACCCCCGTATTGTGTAGCTGGATGCTTGACGAAAGCGACAGTGACAATGACAGGGTGCTTCGTGATGGGAAGACCCGGAGGAGAGGGATCACTGTGGACAACAAGGAGTTGACGTTCGAGATCGAATTCGGATGGCAAGGGGTTGTCGGCCGTTTTCCAAGCTTGGCCGAACGGAATGTAGATTTCCGTTTCCTTGTCATGGACGAAAAGGATGGGAGCTTATCGTTTGCTGCTGTATTGGCTCATGGTTGACGTTACCCATTCTTGGTCGAAAATGTAGGCGGCGCAGTGATCGTGGCCGAAACGGATGTAGGTTTTTGTTTCTCTGCCGTAGACAAAACGATGGGAGAGTGCAGGATTCGAAAAAATCGTGATTTATATTAAAAAAATCAAAAAATCAGTTTTTTTTTATTTATATTGACTTTTTTTCCCAAACTTTGTTGATTAAAAAATCCTTTACAAAAACGGAAGTAAATTAAACATATTTAGCAAAACAATTCGAAATTAAAAGACTTATTTAAGGATTATTTGTTTAATAGTTTTACAAGAAACAAAAGTTTAGCTGCCTTTTCAACTCCTAAACGGTTACGCAGTTTAGAGTGCACAAGATTAAACGACGAAAAAACACGTTCAATTCCTGCAGAAGATGCAACCGCAGTCATAAGTTGATTAACACATTCCATATCACGAACACTACATACGTCTTTCTTCATTGCTTTGAAAGAATTCCACCACTCAACTGCGGTGACAGCCGACACTGCCGACTTACTCAACATGGCCCCCTTAAATGGGCCATGCACGAGCTTGTATTTCATTACAAAAGATAGCAATGTAGGTGTCCTTGCATATTTTTCCACGGCAAACTCAAGTGCAGCTTCACTTTCTTCATGTGACAAGCTCCCGACTGGCAATCGTGATCCAATAGGCTAGCCAAAAAATGAGCAGGTGTGAGTGCCATGTTGTAACGTTTATGGAATTCTCGTTTACTTTTGCCATTCAAGAGTTAAATCAATTTTTTATCTAGATCCTTCCATATGACAACTGCATCAGATATACTGCAGCTATTTTTCTGCATACTGTCTAGAGCAACAGCAATGGGTTTTAATATATTCAACAGGTCTTCTGCATTCCTCTTAATGCCTTAATTAATTAAGAACCTTGTTTCTAATGTCCACATCTAAAATGTCTCTATGTTCTTCACATATTTTCATCAGCACTGGCCAGTTCTTTATGTAGCTTTCGAAGAAATCTGCAAGGGTGTTACAACGTACATCTTGTGGTATCACCAGCCCAGATCCTTTGCCTTCAGCAGCCAAGTATGCTCTAGGCAAATGGTGGTTACGAAAAAATTTAACAATCTGAACCACATGTTCTTTCACACCATGTATTTCTAAATCTTTTGCAAGCAAATTCATAATATGTGCTAAGCGCCCATACGTTAAGACATCAGCTTCATCATTCTTTTACAATTCATTCCTCATCATTGTCATGTTGGAAGCATTGTCGCTTACAAAGCTACGCACTTTGCACTTAAATTGCTTTTCTGTCTTCTTAATAGTTGCCAGTGTAATATTCGTAAGGTATTCTCCTGTATGAGAGTTCCCCGAACTATCAATTGATTCAGTCAAGTAAACGTCGCCAGATTGAGTTGTTAGACATGCACAAACAATAGGTTCGTTATGAACATTTGACCACACATCAATGCACATAGACACAATTCAAGAATGCTAGAACTATTATCAATTTCTTCCCGGTAAACAGCTTCAAGAAGGGGTCCAGCAATGTGCTTTCATGTTGGAGAAATGTAACCTGGACGAAGCATGTTGTAGGCTTTAATCACTTCTGGATTATCTATGGCTCGGAAAGGTGTATTTGTTGCATAAATACCGCGGGCTATTTGTTCATCTATTACAGTTTTTTCTTGCTTAGATATTTTGATCACAAATGAGTCCATTGGCTTAGTTTTTTAAAGAAGTTTACGAGAGGAGGAATTGGGTGAGCCATCAGTCGTCTGCCTCTTCAGACAGTTGCATCTGAGATATGGAGGGCTGGGATTGGATTACAGAGCCAACTACGGCATTGGAACTTTCTAATTCTAAGGAGGCATCTCCAGAAACATCTTCAGCTTCGTTTTCATTAGATGCTGAAAAACACTTTTCTTTGTGGGCATCGAGCCTAACAACAAGCCCTTGCAACGATTTTCCACAAGCTTTACATTTGGCTTTAACTCTGACTCCTTTGTCAGTTGTGGTCTTTTCCTCTTCAAAATAAGCCCAAATGTGGTCTTTTTTTACGGCCTGACATTGACATCTTCAGAATCCAATATAGTTTGTTTCCTTACAGCTTAACTTTTACACACAGTCAGTAGTTCACACCAGGTCAGCTCAGCAGCCAGCTCCTGAATGAGCCACTACAGTTAAATCAAGACTTGAGAATACCCCATTCCCAAGGGACCTTTCTCTACTACCTGGCTGATGCAATGAGTTTTAATCTAATTGGACAGACAGAATGTAAATGAGCAGGGATAGGGAAGGGATGCCAAACAAATTCTATACATTAAGGACTGATTATTAAAAAACAGCATTTAAAAAATTTGATAGAATTATAAAAATAATTTAAATCAAAGATTTTTTTACATGATTTAAATCAACCAACCCTGGGAGAGTGTCGATTGTGTCTGTTGCGACACAGGGTTGACACTACCCATTCTTGGACGGAAATGGGTTTCCTTGGCGTGGACCTAAAGATGGGAGATAGTCGTTTGCAGTTGTCTTGGCTCATGGTTGACGTAACCCATTTTTGGACGAAAATAGGTGTCGCTAGGCGGCGCAGTGGTCGTGGCCGAAAAGGATGTAGGTTTTCGTTTCTTTGTTGTGGTTGCGACATGAGCTCCCCGGTATACCGGTCACCCAGCGGTCGACGTGGACTGGCGGCTAGGGAAACAGCATCAGGAGCCTGGCGATGACTGAAAGGGCGCTATGGGCCGAGACGTCCTTCGCGCAATCCAGTGTCGCGAAGGCTGTTGGTTCCGGCAGGAGAACGTCGAACGACAGGGTACGTTGACGGATCTAGTTGGCACAGATGGAACAGATGACGTCGCGAAGGGACGACATAGGCATTCCGTCCGTGAACCGGTGCCAAGCGGTCACCCCAGCCGGCGTATAGGACGGCAGGAAAAGGGCGTTCGGCGCAATCCAGTGTCGCAAAGGTCGATGGTTCCGGTAGAAGAACGTCGAACGACAGGGTTTGTTGACTGATCTAGTTGGCGAGGAAAATGATGGGAAAGATGACGTCATGAAGGGACGACATAGGCCTTCCGTCCGTGAACCGGTGCCTAGCGGTCGCCCCAGCTGGCGTGTAGGACGGCAGGAAAGGGAGACTTCGCGGAAGAACGCCTTGGCTTGCCGAAGGTCTTCCTCTATGACAAAAGGTCGGGCGGCGGCGGGGTGAGTTGATCGTCTTGAAGCGGCGAGCCACCGGCGAGACCGGACGTCCAGCGGTTGTCATAAGGCTGGCGGCAAGGGAGCAGCAGCGTAGCATCCGGAGCGGAGGCGATGGCCGAAAGGCCGTCTGGCGTCAGAGCAGAGACGTCTTTGGCGGTTGCCACATAGATGTCGCAAAAGGCAAAAATCCAAATTCCTGGTGAAAAGGGAGACAGACGAGCGAGGTGACGGAAGGACCCTCTGGAGGAAAATGAATGCCGGAACTGGCCACGTTTCCACTTATATAGAGGAGGACTGCGTCACGCAGGCACAGTAGGAACATGCAAGCAGGCGGCTACACGCAACCGAAAAACCTCCAGGGAGACATTCCATTGAGGACAATGTAATGCTAAAATTATCAGGTTATAATATGTTGGCAAACAAGAAACAGAATTGTAGCAGGCGATCTGTGGACCTGTCGATGTAGAAGCCGGTGGGAAAAGACAACGGGCTCAGGTGAATGTTCGGAGGTCCATCAGGTAGTCTTGCTGAGGGATTTTATGTTAAAGGCCAGTTGTTGATGTAGACGTGTGACAAGAAGCGGTAGGAGAAGTCGTGAACGGCGATGCAACAGGTGGAAGGCCTGAGGGCACCTGAGGCTCAGGAGTGTGTGAAGGCGAGCCTGGCTAAGCCGACAAAGGCTTGGACATTGTCTTTTTCGGGTGTTTAGCTGAGCGTTGCTTTGAAGAACCAGGCCTGAGGCGTGAGCTCGTTGCGGCCGAAGTTGTAGAAGTTGGAAGGGCTTGCTAGGTGGCCCGCTTCTGAGCCTATAAAGCAGAACCGGTACAGGGCCGATGCTGGTGCTGTGGATTTGAACACCCGTTTGAATCTGTAGCAGTCGTGGTCGCCCGTCAAGCTGTGTGCACTAAACACATGATGAGAAGTACACAACAGACGGTGAACGAGTGGGTCGGAGGAGATCTGGGGAGACACTGGGATGACGAAGGCGAATCTGCAATGGTTGGGCCGGGCGCCCAACCGGAACCCAAACGACCCGAGTTGAAACTGGAAGGTCAGAACCTTGAGCGAGAGACCACAGTCTTTGTGGCAAATGAAGACCAACGTGTAGCCTGACGGGGAGGAAACCAACAAACGATTAGATGTGTGGTCCGCTATGCATCGTTGTCACTGCAGGCCATGAAAAAGAAAATGTGAAAAGCTCAGTCCACTTGTATGTAGGACAGGAGGTAGATGGGACAGCAGCTGGGGCCAACATCAAAGGAAGGTGGAACATCATGGTTCGCTAGCAGGCACCAGTCGTTGAGTGCTCTAATAAGGTGACACCAAGAGATGATCGTAGCCAAGAAGAAAACGAAAGCGCCCATAAAACGAAAGGAGGCGCCAGGTTGCGCAGAAAATAGGCACAATGATTTTGTCTTAAAACTGGTGTCGACCGAAAGGAGGCCAGGTCTATATGCAACCATAGGAGGGCAGGGCCTAGATGGGTGCAGCTGACAAAACGTTGGTTTCGTTCCCTTATATCTTTTCGTGATGCGGAATGAAAGACCGTCGGAAATCTGGCCACAGAGAGGGGCCTAGTTGAAACGGGGTTGTACTGTAGGTCTTCTACAGCTGTTTTAGTAGTGGTCCTAAGTAGAGATGAAGCGTTGTCTGGCTAGCGGTTGTGCCCTAGAGTGACTCGGCGTGAGACTGCGGTAATCTCTGGCGCCTCCACCAGGCCCAAGGGCCCGGGGAACCGTGGGACCAAGATAAAAGGTGATCTGCGAACACATTAGAAGCTTCGTTGTGAAATGGCGATAACAGTCAGGAACATGACTTGATAGGTAGGGGCCCAAAGGCTTGAAGTTTAAGGAGCACAGCGGTAGGTTACGTTGTAGCTAGTTTCTGCGAAGATAGGAGACGAGGGCCCGAAGATTGCCTGCAGGAGACAGGGGTCGCCATGGTGCGGACTAGTACAGCATCGACAGAGTCTGAAGGGGGCCAGGCTAAAGACCCAACAAACAACGGCCAGTAGATGCAGATCAATGGACTTGCAGAAGGTGCCAAAATCCTGAAGGCAGAGAAGGAGTTGACTTTATTTATGAAGTTCGCTGGGCGATTTATTAGGTCGAGGTCAGCAGGCGCACCCTTGTTGCGCGGGCCCAGGGATAGCAGTGAAGGACCACAGTTGCAGCAGTGAAAACCAGCATCCGGTCCGGTCTGCTGAAGAAGACAGGGACGGACGAAAGGGGAAAGGCGCAGGAGCCCATGTGGTAGACATAGTGAAGGGTCGACAGGCCCAAACGGATCGTAGGACCGGAGTGGACTAAAGGGTGCACCTGACTGGATTAGAAAGCTGGAGCGGGACCCTGAGCTTGCGTTGTCAGGCTGGTCCCTCCACCCCCCCTTGTCTGTCTCAGGAGTGTGGTCGTGCAACAAACTGTTGTGCAGATGGGAAAAAAAGATTGGGCCCACAGGCCCGTATGTATACAGGCGTATTGGTTGACTGGTCCCTCAGTGGAGCAATATCCATGGCACACCGAATGTTCAGTGTGTAATAAGTACAGAGCTGTTCACCGTCTGCTAAGCAGAGAGGCTCGTCCTCTGGTGGGACGGGTATGGCCGCCGGTGGGCGGTAGGTCGTGGCACATGGAAGGCCCGGACCATGTGAAATCCTTAGTGGTCGAGGGACTCTATAGACTTGGAGGATGGTGGACCAAACGTGGTGCATTGAAGGCCCAGGGCGCCAGGAAGGAACAGAAGATGTCAGGACTAGGTAAACGCTCGGACGCCTGAGCGCAACGACCGGGCCTGACAGTTCAGTTGGTTTTTAACATCCTAGTAGTCAGGCGGGCAGTAGGTCGCGGTCCACATAAGGCCCCGGGCCCATACGAAATCCTTAATGGCCGAGGGACCCTCGGCCTGGAAGATGGTTGGCCAAACATGATCCGCAGAAGGCCCCGGGTGCCTGGACAAAAACAGAAGATGCCAGGGCTAGGTAGGTGGACTGGCGCTCGGGCAACTGTACACAGACGGCTCGGGCCCAGGCCCCAGTCCCCGAGCCCTGGGTGCACCTCCGTAGTGTTGGCGCATTGTTTATTAATGCTGAATAGTCATCATGAATCTGTGATTCAATGCCTGATTAAACTCATTGCCTTATTGCATAACGGTCATGGATTCATGCTGTCTGAAGCAACTTTGTTATAGTGACGGAAGTGTTCTTATAAGCACTTCCTGTTGTTCAGTTCACTTCCTGTCAAGCTGACTAGGAGCAGTGATATAGTGATTAGGCCTAATGCATGTTGGCCACTTATGCCTCATATGTTATTATGCCTTAAAGTGTATGTGTTGATTGGTTAGTTGGCAAAGCAAGCTTCTAAATGATATTAGACAACTTTTTGTCTAATATTAGAAATCGACTTGTTTGCTTCGGCAGCGACGGCCCAATTGCAGCGATTTGGGTCTTGGGGCAGGTGCCCTAGAACGGAAGTGGTGGACGCCTACAGCGTATTCTGGTACAGACTGTTCCCCTAATTGTTCTCCCTTGTCCTTTGATTGGGCAGTATGTACACAAGATTATTCAGGATAAAATGGATAGGGAGATTTTGGTGACCCCGGAGTGAGATGCTGAGCCTGGTTTGTGTTGTTGCGCGAGTTACCCGAGTCAGGACCTTTCTCGTTGCCCGGCCGGAATGATTTGTTGTGGGACACGTATAGTGGGGTGGCTGCCACAGACTATTGGGGACCATGGGTGCGTCCTGAAGAAGTCGCTGGGTCGCATCGTCGAGGACGAGTTGGAGGTTAAGATTCCAGCTTTGTTGGGCACATATCCTAATCTATCCCAAAAGTAACACAGTGAGGAGGATTCTACGATGTAGAAATGAAGATTCTACCAGAGAACTGTTCTCGCAGAAGAATCAAAAGATCTAAGAGTAGAATCTGACTAAATTGTATTACGTTAATCTCATGCCCACCTCCCTGCTCATAATCTTCAGAGGCAGTGGTCACGGGCATAAGAGAGTGACGAGTTAAGGAAGAGACAGAGGAGGAAGTAAGGGCGTTAAGTGATGCGATATACAGTCATTTTTAAGGAAATGAAGCAATATAACGGGTTTTAGCAAGACGCCGTATGGAAGGGAAGGATCCCAAACGTAATATAGTTTCATCGGATTCTACTCGGGAGACCTTTGATTCCCAGCGAAGACTAGTTCTGGTAGAATAGTCATTTTTCTTTTCACCGTTTCTTATGACACCACTTGACACGCTCTATTTTAATTTGTATAAAGCAACCCCCAACATGATAACCTGTAATACTTTTACGAAAGTAATTCCTTCTTCCCTTCATACGTCTCCTTCACTTTAAGGCATGCAAGTCAGTCTTGGTTGAAAACGAGGAAAAACGAGGAAAGCAACCAGATTTTTACATTTCGTAGGCTTTTTAATGCCTTTTCAGGAGATTTGCAAAGCTCAAAAACGAGGAAATAGGCCGAAATGAGGAAGACTTTCATGCCTGTTTATGGTAGCACGGGCCTTTCTGAACATGTGTGTTACCAGGCAACTCCTATACGTACCAATTTGCTATACATACCAATTTCCAAAGCACTTTTCCAATCATTCCAGTGTTTCAAAAACAGGTTAATAGCTCAAAAGCTTTTGAAGGTAATACCACAAGGTAAAAAAGACTAAAATTGCAGGGCCTGCACCTGCTTAATTTTAGTTTTTATTGCCTAACCGAAAATATACATTACCTTATTTACACTAGCAGTTTCCCCCTTAGAGCTGTTGATTCCCCTAGAAGTTGAAGTTGCCTTCCCTGCCTGGCTCGTACCTCACCACGCATGCGCCGGGTCGCCCATATAAACCCTTGCGCAGCGGCGGTCATCATCATTTCTCCTCTTGCCAGAACCTAGTTCATGGTGGGGAGGCTTGGGTGGGAGTTAAGGTAATGTACATTTTCGGTTAGGCAATAAAAACTAAATATAAGCATGTGCAGTTCCTGCAATTTTAGTCTTTTTATAGCCGACGAAAATATACATTACCTTATTTACACTAGCAGACTTTGTCACCCGGAGGAGGGCTAGGTCCGAAAGCATGACAGTTTCTCACACCGGAGTTTGAATTCCCGCAATACGAGGCGGCTACCCCAGGCATAGTGTCCTGATGAAAACCAGTCTGCTGTCCCAACCACTTTCACTTGAGGGAGGAGGAGGTACGCCCAGCGGAGGGCAAGGTGGATGGTGTCGTCAGACACTATGTCTGCTCCTCGTAGGAGTGATATCGGGAGTGCGGTAAACGATCATATAGATATGTAAAACAATTTAGCTTATAAGGCATCATCACATGCAGAGGTCCATCATACGGGAACAAGGATAAGAGATCAAATATAGAGATTGAATCCTCTCACCTTATGGGAAGTTAGAGGCTGGAAGCGGAGGAGCGGTGACTTGAAAACGGGATAAGTCGGTGTAGCACAAGCGGAGGCGTGTCGGCAGGCAACAGAACCATGGCGGCGGTAGGTGGTGAGCGGTGCACGGAATCGCATGGCGACATCAGGAGTCGTCGTCTTGTGACAAAGGACCAAAAGCGGTTGGTAGAATCTTGTGTGTAGAAGGATGAATGATGTGCCGCCTAGTGCCCGGTTTTCGCGTCCCAGGTCCTACTTTTTTTTTTTTTTGTCTTGGTCTTCTCGTTTGGCAGTAGGGATAATTACATCGGAAAGACCAGAGGCCATCGCCGTCGTGCTTGTCACGACCTTGGAGAGATGTGGCGGATCACGGCACAAGAGGAGTGCTGGAGGTAAAGTTCGTACGTGGGCCAGAACGGAGGAGGGCACGGAGCGGGTCGTGCCCTCTTGGATAAAGATAAAAGAAGCATTGTAAGAAATTGAAGGAGGGCGAGACGAGTACGCATGAATTTTCTGTAAAGACATGAGTGGACCTCTCAACGAGGCTGGGCCGTAGAGAGTAAATGCCGTGAAGGTAGTGTTCCGATTATTCCGGTGTTGTGCGGAAGTCGAACGCTACTCCCGCCGCTTTAGAGCGACAAGGGGAGCAGGGTAGAATGCCCTCCGCTGTTCTATCGTTGCGGAGGATGCCGTGGAAGACAGGGAAGAAGGTAGAAGCATCGTCGTATTGCCAAACGGAGTATCGTAATAAAACCGACAAAGGTGGGACAACGTGTGCTTGTTGCAAAAGCGCTGCAGCCGATGGTTGAGGAAGATCAGAAGGTAAAGCCTCAGAGGGGATAGGAGCAGGTGGCGGCACTGTCCCGGACGGTGTGACGGATGAAGTTACGCTCGCAGTTGTCGAGCCGGTAATCGGCAAGGTAGAAGGTGGTGTTGTATGAGCAGAAGGAAGGTCAAATTCAGCGGAGGGGAACCCCGGAGGTGGAAGCGGAGGAGTGCCTGCGTCCACAGGATCCGCCGGAACGGAAGGTGCGGTGGAGGATGGATCCTGGAACGGCGATGGTCGCAGCACGATGTGCCGAAACTGGAGACGGCGTAGGGGTTTCAGAAGCAGGTGGTACTGGTGAGGATGTCCCTAGGGTGGAGGGCGCCGTGTGGAGGCGCCGGGTTTTTGAGCGTGCACAATAACATGCCCGCCACGGCGGGGAGGATGGTATTGGCGGAACCCAATTGTAATGCGCCCTGAGGAGCGCGTAAATGAGGCGTTGAGAATAGTATCTTCGGTTGACCACTTCTAACTCGTTGGACAGGGATTCGTTGGTGGCACGAAGAAGGGAATTTTCGGCCTGGAGATTGTCCGCCATCGCCGCGGAGTGGCGGAGGGCAGGAAGGTCAGGTAGAGATTGTCGAAGGTTGGAGTAGTCGTCTAAGAATTTTTGGACGAATTGCAGGACGAAGTCAATATTCAAGTGGAGGTTCTGCAATTCTCTGGCGGAGAGATGCAGACCCCTGGATAGTGCTTCACGAAGTACAGTTTGCGACGGGAAGGGAGCGAGCGAAGGGTCGACCGGGATTCCTTCAGATGGCGGAGGCATCGAGGAACGGCTCTCAGTAACGAGAGTGGTTGAGTTAACTGGCTGGGTAATGGCGGAGGAGGACTTCTGGTCGGATACTGGTGGCGCAAATCGCTGTTGAGCATGCTTAATTTTTACTGACGCGTGAGCTGGTATGCCTGATTTCTTGAGGATGCTAATCGATGCACGAGTATCGGACATCCCTGATATAGACGGGATTGAGCCGGTGAACGGTGGTGGAATCGGGATGGGTTGGCGAACGCCTTGTAGTTCTGCTGGAGAGGACTCGTCAGGCACTACTGTAGAGTGCGAGGTAGATGGCGTGTAAGACGAACCTGAAGTCACGGTGGAAGAGGCCAGGGAGCGTTTCACCTTATTCTTGGCGGGAGGACCAGTAGAACCTTTCGGTTGGGATGATGGTGGAACCGGTAACAAGTGTCGCGAAGACGATGTGACGGGAGATTTTTTGACGGGCGTGGCTGTATCGAATGAAGAAGACCGAAACTCTAAGAGGTGGAGGTGGCGGCAGCAGCTCGTTGGCAGCGGACCCTTTCCGCACGTTGTTTTGAGAGGATGTGATGTTTTCTGATAAGAGCCTACCGTTTTGGAGAGATCGTTACACAAACCTTGCACTTCTTTTGTAGACCATCGCAAAGACGATGGCGCTGACAGCATGGGTGGGGGTCGGTCCTTGGTTTTTGCGATGGAAACGCGAAGCCGGGACACTTGCATGCTACTGGCGATGAAACAGTGACAGTTCCTGGCTGTAAAGCCAGGGAAGGCGGAGGCGTTTGTTTGGAGTCTTCGGACGAAGTACGAGTCGCCATGACCGAGTTGCCTGCAGCATGGCTGACAGTTGGAGAGAGACACGATTCGAATTTTGAAAGTGTAACGGTAGCAGCAGCAGGAGGTGGCGCCCTCTGGTGGCGTGAGAGGGAAGTAGTGGGCGTCCTCTCTTTCCAGCGGCGGAGGAGGATAGCGGTAGCAGGAGGGACAGAAGCAAGTCGAGGGACCATGTTGATCTATGCGGGCGCAGGCCACTTCAACTGTTTGCTGACGTCTGTGAGGGGCGATCTTTTGTATGTCATTTTTTTTTTTTTTTTTTTGTGGTAGGAAGACAGGAGGATCCTTAGAGCGACAGCGAAGGAGAAATATCCTCAGTACAAGATGGCAAAGTAGTCAACTCGGAGAGGGAAGGAGAGGCGATGGTGGTAGCAGGAGGTGGCAGTGGCAGACGGGTAATGCCGGGAACGTAAACCGGATAGTGACGAAGGATTGGCCGGGAATGCGGTGACAAGGAAAGGAAGTCAGGAGAGGCAGGCCGAACTACAGTGTAACACTTGTCCGAGTGGATGGATTCATGTAGAGGTGGTGAGGCGGAAGTTGTTGCATCCATGGAGCACGACTGCCGAAAGGACGGAAAAGGAACCGGTAGCCTGAGGTCGGGAGGCGGAAGAAAGGTTAGAGACGTGGGATGGCCGGCCCCCAATGGTATAGACACAATGGGCGACGGCAAAAGCGGAGCAGGAGGAGAAGGAACCTCCGGCATGGGTCCTAAAGGTTGTCGGCAGGACAGCGAAGCGGTGAATCGTCCTCCGTGCTTGCAGAAGGCGCCCCTCCTCTCAGTGGAGGGAAAGGCAGCGGTGAGTCCCGGAAAGGGAATGGACGGCGGTTGTCGAGGTTGGCGTACGACGGAGGGCTGGGCCGGCAGGTGGCCTGAGTGCCTTACCGAAGCCCGAGACAGGTGGACGCAAGTACGCCGACTGTGTTGCGAAGGAGGCGGTCGCCCGGGATCGGTAGTGGTGGCAGCATAACCTAGAGTAGAGGCGGAATCCTCAGTGGGCAGGACGGTATACGGGCGGTTGTTGAACATAATAAAGTTCTCTAAAAAAGGAGGTTGCAATATGGACGTAGAGGGTGGCCGGCTTCACAGGGAGCAGAGCTGGTACAGCCGACATGCCGTAGGAGAATGCTGGATTGCTGAACACGGAGGAATCCCTCGCGGATGAAGCAGTGGTGGGACGTCCTGAGAGTCCCGGCCCAAGCTGTCTCAAGGACAGATGAAGTCAACCGCTAGTCAGGAGGTATGCGGTGGCGGAGGTCAACTGGGACCTGTCGCTAGCACAGCCGGTAATCGGTGGGAGAGGACGGAGGCAATCACCGCGGAGGCTGAAGGTAAGCGGTGGTGGGTCTTCGGGGAAGCTCAAAAGCGAATACACGCGGCAAACGCCCTAGGAGAAATGATCATGACCGCCGCTGCGCAAGGGTTTACATGGGCAACCCGGCGCATGCGTGGTGAGGTACGAGCCAGGCAGGTAAGGCAACTTCAACTTCTAGAGGAATCAACAGCTCTAAGGAGGAAACTGCTAGTGTAAACAAGGTAATGTATATTTTCGTCGGCTATAAAAGTAACATTTGCCTATATGCAGCAAATTCCAAGAATCGCAACAAGTTATGACAGTCAAATGAAAATTTGGTCTAAATAACTTTGTCAACAATTATTGTAATTGTAATGGTCAAGCTTAAATTTAGGTTCTGCAGTATCGGTAATGACACAAAAATCCAAGGCTACTTGCCCCAGTGTGAACCACAAATGCTTTTCTCCCATCTTGACGTTCACATGATAGTTGCTAGAGAAACAGGGATGGAGGTAACAAGAATCATAAGAAAGATTCATGAGAAAGATTCAAGAATCATGAGAAAGATCATGAGAAAGAGATTTTTAAGAGGCGTTTCACTAAAGCTATCAATATGCACATCAACGTTGCAGATTTTGCAATTTCTTAGAAAGACAAAGGAGAAAAAAAAAGCGCACACAAAATTCAAAAAGGACTATAATACTTGTCAATTCTTAAACTTCCTATGTGCCTTCTAAACAGCTAAAACAAAAATATGTGAAATGGTGTGGAAAAATTATCGGCTATAATACCCAAAGTGCTCCTTATGAAATCGATAATTTGTGTGTTTTACCACGAAACTCCTTTCTAGGTGTAATTTCCTGAAACCGAAGGTGGAGGGAAATTTGTTGGAATGGAGTCGAATGCTAAAACGCACAAATTAAAACGTTTCATATTAGCATGAGTGGGATTCAGTTTGAGAATTTTTGTTTTTCTTTACGCAACACGATTCTCCATAGTAATTTTGTTTTACGGTGTTTTCGATTCACCATGGTCTTTTCAGTGTAATTTGGTTTCACTTTCGATTCACCGTGGTTTTTTCAGTGTAAGTCACCCACGTTGGTCGTTTTGCGGAAAGAATGCAAATTCTCTACTATAATACCCAGAGTGCTTCTAAGAAATCGATAATTTGTGTGTTTTAGCACAAAACTTCTTTCCAGATTTAATTTCCCGAGACCAAAGGTCGAAGGAAAGTTGTTGGAAAGGGAGTTGAGTGCTAAAATGCACAAAAATACACATATCATAGAACACGAGAGGAATTCGGTTTAA
>JAHWFP010177467.1:0-33986 GCA_023313725.1 Lithobius niger
CTTGAAAATAACCACAAAATATGAATCACTTCACACATGTCTATTTTGATGGCTAATTCGTTTTGCTTGAGCCAAAATTCTACCTTTACGCAAAAACGTGCAATTTGGTATTCTGATCATGACTTTTCTTTGGTAATTAAGAAAGTGAATATATAGCAGCCATCTTTGACACCTTCTTGAAAATAACCACAAAATATGAATCACTTCACACATGTCTATTTCGATGGCTAATTCGTTTTGCTTGAGCCAAAATTCTACCTCGACGCAAAAACGGGCAATTTGGTATTCTGATCATGACTTTTCTTTGGTAATTAACAAAGTGGATGTATAGCAGCCATCTTTGACACCTGCTTGAAAATAACCACAAAATATGAATCACTTCACACATGTCTATTTCGATGGCTAATTCGTTTTGCTTTAGCCAAAATTCTACCTTGACGCAAAAACGTGCAATTTGGTATGCTGATCATGACTTTTCTTTGGTAATTAAGAAAGTGGATGTATAGCAGCCATCTTTGACATCTTCTTGAAAATAACCACAAAATATGAATCACTTCACACATGTCTATTTTGATGGCTAATTCGTTTTGCTTGAGCCAAAATTCTACCTTAACGCAAAAACGTGCAATTTGGTATTCTGATCATGACTTTTCTTTGGTAATAAAGAAAGTGGATGTATAGCAGCCATATATGACACCTACTTGAAAATAACCACAAAATATGAATCACTTCACCACATATGTCTATTTCGATGGCAAATACGTTTTCCTTGGAAAAAAAATTGCCTACAAATTTGATCGCGTGTGAGGTTAACATAATTTGGAAATACGGATATGGGACGAAAATTGGCCCGATAATTTGGGAAATGGGGAAAAATAATTGATCAGCATAATTTCGATTGGGACGTAATTCTACTTGGTAGATCTGATGAGGGAGAAAAATACTGCTCGATAAATTAGATTCAGTGGTGGGGGCGGGGGATACTGCACGGCCAACTTAAAATTGTTTGTTAATTCGATGGGGTTGAAATTCCAGCCGGTAAATTGGATGGGGGGGGGGGAATCGTCATTAAAGGTGTAGGCGAAAAGTTGCTTGTCTGCCCTTCCCCCAACCGAAACATTTGTAGCTTCATCCCTGACAGTCATTCCTTCATTTGGCTATGTGGCAATAAAAATCGTCAGGTGTCCTTAACAGACAAATGTGAGAAAGAAGTCACGGTTCGTTCAATTGCTCTTGTGTGCGTTCTGCTGACACTACATACACCACTTAGGCATACCCTCCGACCTTGTCTCAATATCTTTTAAACTAAGCCTCTAACGCAGTAGGTACAGATTTCGGCGTCCATGTGCACATTTTCGAGCGTGCACATCTCTCAGCTGCATGCAAACCATGGCTCCAACTGGTTGCTAATTGTAACAACCTGTAGTGCAAGCAAGCCACCTACAATTCTTTCAGCACAAAATGTAACAAAATCAATGCAAGGACAAAATAAATTAGGCGCAAATAAGTTAGACAAGACAAATCAAAATAAAATCAAGCAAGTAAATGAAATAGTAAATAAGTAAATAATTAAAACCCTTCTATTTGTCTTGTTTGCCTTATTTGTGCCTTATGATATTATTGAGTTCTTGCATTTTCCGTTCATTGGTTGTTTTGTAGGCATTTGTGCTAAAAGGGAGCATTCACAAATTAGGGAACGCTTGGCGAGGGAAGGCTAGGTTGAGTCTATGTGGTACCATATGTTACAATGGTAGCTAGGTGGGGGAAGGGGGTGGAGGATAACGAAGTATTACGTAACATGTTAATTCTTGCTAAATTATTTTTTGAAATATTTTTTCTCTAATTTGTTTTAGCTAAATTTATTTTTTTTACCATGTATTTACAACTTGAAATTTTATGTTTTTTTTAAAAGTCAGTGGTCATTACGTGACATCTTATAAAAACGAATTCGTCCAAAAAATGTGTACAGTTGACAGGGAAAAGAAAATGTTACGTACTTTCAGGTGTGGGTGTACTCCAAGTGTTACGGTGGTATGACAAAGGGGGACCGAGGAAGGTCTACATTGCTAAAAAAAAAGTGTTACGTAATTTGTGAATTCTCCAGAGAGTTGGAGGTGGCATGCCCTGTACTAGAGATGTTTGGCAACCAGTTGGAGCCAGAGTTTGAATGTAGAGATAGGGGCAGTTAAGAATGTGGACATGGTTGCACGAAAGCTTCTGCATTATACTATATAAATGTACTGTGTTGGCTTAGTTTAAACATAACAGGCTTTCAGTAATGTATTAATGTTGGTCCTCAAACATTAAGCTGGGCCTCGAAGTTCTAGCTTCAAATAAGCGCCCGCAAGGCAAGGGCGGATCGGATTGGTCCTGGCTCGTCTTGCGATGATTACAATGGGGACAACACAGAGGAAAGTGTGAGGTCGGGGTGGGAGCGGGAAGGGGAGAGGGGGGATTTTAAAAAGAAAAAAATTCGAAGTGCGAATCAAAACAAAATATAGTTGTCGATCTGCACAGCTTTTAACATGAATTATGCAATTTTACAATAATTCCTACTGTAATTAAAAAGAAGGGCCCTGTGGTGCCTCATGCTCGTGTCGATTGTCACATGTAAAAGATCCTAGTAATTTCCGATTGGAATTTCCTCACACAATTATCCCTCTTGCCATCTATCATACCATGGTTTCGGCTGGGAGCGTGATAAACCTTCAAAGTAATTATAAAGAATGTTTTGGACACGATAACGTTCGCAATTTTTTTCTGATTTGGTTGAAATTCCTGACCAGAGTTCTGGTACGTGAAATGCACTAGTTCGAAGGAGAAAGTCTTGCCTCAAATCTGATTTTTAGTAGCTGATTTTTAGTGGCAAAGGCACCCGATCACTAGAGGCCCCGAGCAATACATGAATAACACAAAGCTATTAGCCATACTATACCTTGGAAGTCTGTCGCGCTCCAGCAGAAGCCATACGTGAAAGCTTTTTTAATGTGAAGGATGCAGAAACAAATTGTAAAAATAAAATAAAATAAAATGTTATAAAATTTGTAAAGTGCTTGAAGCAAAATACTTAGGGTTCCGTATTGATGATAACTGGCCTTTTAAAAATCATATTGAACACCATAACTTGAGAAATATGATGTTGAAAATTACCACCTAAAGTACGTTTTAAATATTAAGATTAAAAAGATGATTTACACTGCATGGGGAAAAAGCATACTTCGACATGGCATTGAAAATGTGCAGTAAACAACTACGTCGGGGGGGGGGGGTGCACTGATTGAGTGAGCAAAGGGAGCGAAAATCAGCGTTTAAGCCATCGGAAACAGCACTTTTTCCTAAATACAGTTACTAAGTAGTAGAATAAAAATGTATTCGGTCGTGAAAATGGACGACGTTCTACGTCGGATAAAAGGTCATTGGCCCCAGCACAAATGGTCCAACAGGTAGGTACAGAACGCTAACATTACAACTCTGAGATTACCTTAATACAGGAGTAGTCCTATTTTATACGCCAAATAGTTTGTTTATGAGCTCAAGCATTAGGAAAAGTGCGCACTACATTCTGATCATTTGCTTGATTGTTTTGTTTTTAATAGGTTGGTGAGCGTCATAAGAGTTTCAACAAGAAATATTCTCGAGCATAAATCCAAAACACTCATGCAGAATACAGGCATCACAAATATGGAATCTTAAGCTTGTTTTAAAATTTAATAATGTGCTCATTTAATAATGAAAATAAAGCAAGTGCCAAAAGTTTTTCTATAAACCGGACGAATTCTGACAAAATACGTAGTCATCTAAACCTCATTTAAAGAGGAGGCAGCAAAAAGGAATCTCTTTGAGCGAAACGAGACGACACCAACGGAGCGAGCGAAGCAAACGATGTGAATAGTTAAAAATAAAAAGATGATTTAAACTGCTTGGGAATAAAGGATACTTAAATATGGAATTGAATTGTTTGGTTTTGCTTAAAATTGTTACCTTGACAGACTTTAAAAAACATTAACAGTAAAATAATAAGAATGATTTTTAAATACGGTAAAAGAAAGAGAGATTGTCCCAGCCATTTTAAATGATCTTCCTGAGGGGAGAGGGGATTGATTGAGGCTTAATGGCGCGTCGACAGCTTGGTCATTAGCGCCACCTCAGTCACAGTGCAGTGGTCCGGGTTGCCACTGCACCACACATTACAGAGATGATGTTCAAACCCCTAATCTAAATCATGTCATACATCTGTACCTCCTGCAAAAATTGAAAAACACCGGACAGGAGGGCAGATTTATCGCCCAATTGACGTGCAATGTCATGCGGAAGATGGACACGACGACGAACACCATCAAGATGGCGACAATCAACAAGGAAGTGCAGGACCGTAAGTGGCCATCGACACCAATAACATTCAGGAGGGTCAACCCCCCGCAAAAGAAAACAGTGAGTAAGTCGGGTGTGACCAATGCGCAAACGGGCCAACACCACCTCCTCACGGCGACTGCGGTGACACTCCGAGTGCCATTCCTCAACAGTGCATTTAGTAGCTCGTAATTTATTACCGTCCTGTCTGTCCCACAAGGCTTGCCAAAAAGCGTGTAACCTCAGATCTTCCTGAGGATAGATCTTTACATCTTACAAAGACACGCCTGATTTTATATATTGACTCTCTTATGGATGTGATCGTCTACTTGGCATACGATGCTGTTTCATTTTGTTTTTGGCGTGATTTATTCTTACTCACAGTAAGGTACTTTAAATAGTAATTTTAAGTAGTATTTTCAAGTGCTAGTTGTAAATTGACTCGTAGTATTAGTATTAAACTTTATTGTTGTTGATGAATCATGTAAGCAAGTAATCACTAATCAGTTCATGCAAGTCAATAGTTTTTGTTGGTTCTTATAATAATTGTACTAAATGTTATGCGTATTAGTGTTTGTTTTAGTGTTTTAAATTTACATTCTGGATTCATATTTTGTCTGATTAGGTACACACAATTTCATTTTAGAACTTCGAGCCAATTTAATACAATTGAATTAATAAAATTAATCAATTAAAACTCAACTACCGCCATTTTCATTTGTTTCGAAACAACGCGGTTGCTTTTTTGCATAATTTCTGCAGCAGATTTCGTTCGTGGTTGCAGAGCTACCGAGATTCGTCTTGGAGATACATTCTCATATTCCCGAATTGCTATGTAAGACGTGAATTAATGCATTATAGCATCGCTCGTTCGGCCGATTAAAGTGGCACTATCACCAAATGAAAGCAGACGAATTCTGACAACTTCTAGTGCTGTGTAGTACTATCTAGCGTTTGCTAGCACCAAGCGAAGGAATGCACAACGGCATTTCTTTTAACGAAACAAACAAGCCACGACATCCTTAATTATTGAGTGAAAATTTGGTTCATCCTCGTGCACCCGCGAGCAAGCTATAAAGGTTAACAATATCAATGTCGCTAGATGGCGCCATGGTATTTTCGTTCGCATTTCAATCGGTGATAGTGCCACTTTAATTGTGATCTTCACAACTCAATTATATGCGTAGCATCTTCATCTTTCAAATCAGGGTCTCACTTACCATTTGTATAAATACTTCTATCTATACTGTCCTATCAAGTCACATAGCTAGTCGTAATTGATTTAAGCTGACTGAAAGCTTCTTAGCTCTTTTCTAATTTTTTTTTAATTTTCTGCCTATTTTTTCTTGTTTGCAAGAAAATGACTGATGCGACATAAGTCTAATAAATAGTTTATGTTTTTCGCTGTTGGCTTGTTTCCGATTTTCCTTACATAAGTCTAATAGCGGATGGAGGGCTTCGCTGCATAAGGCCAAGCGGGACTGTGTAATAGGGTGGAGTGAAAAAACTTTTTTTTTAAATTAATTTGGGCTGGGTGCGGAAAAGTTGCCTTTTGGTACAACTTAAACTGTGTTAAAAGCATTTTGCCCTACGTTAATATTTAGGTCTGCCCCAAGCCACTTGAAAATCTCGGTTTTCGTTCAATTTGCAATATTCGGCAAAAAGTTTTATAATTTCTTATAATTACAAATTAATTTTTGCTGGGCACGGAAAAGTTTCCTTTTGGTAAAACCTTTTGGTAAAAGGTAAACTGTGGTAAAAGCATTTTGTCCTAGGTTAATATTTAGGTTTGTCTCAAGCCAGCTGAAAAAGTGGCTTTTTCGGACGTAACGGAATTGTGTATTCAATTCAAATTACATTTCCTAAGTCATAATTTTGTTCAAAATTACCTTTGTTTGATTTATTTTGTTTGAAATAAATTATTTAATTTGTCTCTTTTATTTCAGATTAGAAAATAATTAGAATGGCTGCCGTTTCTTGATGTAAGCAACCAAAGCCACGGCTGCATACCAGTTGCCTGATTTTTGGAAACCCTTCGGATTTACCATTGACCGTTCTTCCCATAAATGCTGGGGTGATGAAATGTTACTTGTTCTTTAAAGAAGAAATAGCAGAGTTTTGAAGAGAACCCAGCGGTCGCTGAAGTTTCAAGTTGTGTTGCGTCCAAAGTCGAAGCATTGTGGCACAAGGCATCGATTCCAATTTTAACACACAAGCGCATTGTAGCGAAGATAAAAGAACTTCATGACGAGCATAGAAATTTGCTCAAACCCTTCAAGAGCCGTCAAAATGACCCTAACTAAATAATTTATTTCGAACAAAATAAATCAAGCAAAGGTTATTTTTTAACAAAATTATGACTTAGGAAATGTAATTTGAATTGAATACACAATTCCGTAAAGTCCGAAAAAGCCACTTTTTCAGCTGGCTTGGGACAAACCTAAATATTAACCTAGGACAAAATGCTTTTACCACAGTTTACCTTTCACCAAAAGGAAACGTTTCCGTGCCCAGCAAAAATTAATTTGTAATTAAAAGAAATTACAAATTTTTTTGCCGAATATCGCAAATTGGACGAAAACCGAGATTTTCAAGTGGCTTGGGACAGACCTGAATATTAACCTAGGGCAAAATGCTTTTAACACAGCTTACTTTGTACCAAAAGGCAACTTTTCCATACTCAGCCGAAATTAATTTGCGATTTTTAGAAATTATAATTTTTACGCCAAATATCGCAAAATGGACAAAAACCAATTTTTTCAAGTGGCTTGGGGCAGACCTAAATATTAACCTAAGGCAAAATGCTTTTCACACAGCTTAAGTTGTACCAAAAGGTAACTATTCCACACCCAGCCCAAATTAATTTAAAAAAAAAAGTTTTTCACTCCACCTTACTGTGTAAGCTGGCTGCTGAGTAGGCTACCCTGCGAAGCTCACACCACGAGTGGCCCCCTCAATTCCGGGAGCGTTAGTACACATAAATTAGAAAGAATTACTTTAAACGATCGTACAGACACAGTACCATAATTTCCGACAACAACGAAACTTAAATAATTGTAGGTTTAATTTTTCCGTTATGTGCAGAGTTACTCAACAATATTACTCGAAAAATAACTTGAAAAACTTTTTTTTCAGTTGCATTTAAACATTCCCAAAAAATGTTTTGGGACGATAGAAACAGTTGAGAACACTGGGTGTGAGCAAGCATTTTTACATTACTAAAACTGCTGCCCCAGTGCCACCTCCCTCCCCAATCAAGACACGCGCCCGCAGCCTTTAAAAATGGGGAGTGGGCACTATTAGGGGGGGGGAAAAGAGCAAAGTGTTACATTTCCATCAGAAGATGGCACCCACTACACCCAGCATTTAGTGGCATAACAAAAATTGGTGTCTTACAAAAACACTAGTAACGACCATTTCGTATTTAGCTACTTTCCCGCATCAATCCTCAGACAGCCTCTATGTTAATGGTTTCTCTTTTCTGTTCTCTTCATAATTTCATTTACTGACAGAGCATCCATGGAAAAAAGATAGGTTGTGGTGGAAAAAAACGTGCCCCAATATGCGAGCGCCCATGGTGTCGAAAACCCGGTTAAAACTGAATCGACTACCTTTGACATATTGTGACGCGCGACGCACGAAACGCAGACGCGCGGCTAGGACGTCGTCACCTTGTTTCCAAATGGAGGCCTTGTATATCAAGGAGGCTATGGCATTTAGAGCCGCGGTCTGTGTTGGTTTGCGTAGCGACCGGTTGCTCCTATAACAACGACATTACATACGTTCGTGAACCAGCTGCAAATCTTAATTTACACCGTCCGTCCTAGTAACATTTATAGAAATGTGTTGTTTTTTACGTTAACGATAACGACTAGCAAAATGTGCAGTGGATTGATTCCCGCAATGTTTGGGTTTGCGCGGCTCTAGAGCGCTGACAGACTTTCGTGTGAATTCTGCGGTGGAGAGACGATCGATTGACTCGACTGGCGGCTTGTTGCACTGCCTACAACTGCACAATTTCCATGGAACATGGGGCTGAACAGAAGTAGCCTTCGTCTATTACTGCTACTTGCTTTGTACGCTCTCTTCTTGATTATTGGAGCGTCCATATTTTCGGCAATTGAGGGGCCCAAAGAGGTGGACCGTATCCGAGATCTGCGAGCGAGGCGAGCAGCTTTTTTGGCAACATCCCGCTGTGTGACAGGTAGGCTAAAGAAACCCCGACTCGTTGCAGACCTCCCTCCCTCCCTAACTTTGCTGTCAGCTGCGGTTTTTTGGAAAGTTGTCAAACCGCCGCTGGCAACAAAAATTCAAATGTGGTGACGAATTATTTGTTATAAATAGAGGTAGCGGTTTTATATGAAATTCAACTGTTTTGATTTAAAAAAAAAAAGGTCAAGCCTTTTTAAACCAATAAATGGCAGGACTGTCAATGGAAAATGGAGCTAATTGTTATCGTTTTCAAAGAAAAAATATAGACAAAAATTCTAAATTTAGTTGAAAACTAAATAGAATACAGAATGTTGTGTAATCGTGCTTCTCATTGTGGCTGTCCACTCTGAATACAGTATTACCGTATTTAATTAAAGGCAATCCTACCGGTATGTCATGCGACCCGTTGAGAATAGCGTTTGCAACATTTACACAGGTTAGAGTTAGTGTTGCAAAATCATCTCGCACGAAAGTAAAAACAACAAGAAAATGAGTGTTGGCAACATTTACAAACGTTTGAACTAATGTCGCAAAACTGAGTCGTACAGGAAAGCCAACGTAGATGCTTGTACCTTTAACCAGATATTCATTTGAGTGCTGAAAATCAATTGCTCGGCCTAACTAATACATTACTTCATTATCTAGGTATATTCAGACTATATGATTTCTGCCCAGTGCACCACATGGCAGTGCTGCTCCAGTTATGTGATTTCTGCCCAGTGCTCTACGTCGAATTTCGGCTCCCACCCCTAAAATGTTTGAGGGAGGAATTCAGTGTTCGAACTCGTTTCTTCCGTGCACGTAAGCTCCCTTGTCTGTAAATTTGCACCAGATCCCAACAAAATTACAAATGTTATTGTGTCTTAAACAGAAAAACACACAGGCAAACGTACACACCCAAATTCAGTTGATTATTTAGGCCTCACTTCGTGTAGCCAATCATAGAAGGAAGGTAAGCGAGTTTCTATAGTACCAGAAATACAATAGCTGCATTTCCATAGTAATACGGTTCGGTCTCGGAGATAGTAGGCTATGTTTCAGCCTAGGGTATTTTAAGCCCACCTGTTCGGGTGACAGTCATTTTGCTACTTTGTAAAACTTCGTGATAAAAATAAAACGTAAACCTAGTCACGATAATTTTTAAACGAAGCTTCTTTTTCTTTTTTGATATGGCCTAGACAATTTAATTGTAGACCAAATCAAATCTACAAAATAATGTTTGGAATCGGAAGTATTCTTCCTATACTACGAGTTCAGATATTTTCGACAAGTGATTACTACAGCATCAAGTATTCATAAATTGAAAGTCATGAATTGGCATAAATCCAAATCCTTGCGTTCCGGAATTCATTTCACTCAATCACTGTGTCCGGGATGAATACCGAATTGTCTGGATTTTTTTTTAACGCAACTGAGTGCCTGAAAAAAAATCACGTTGTTCTGCAAAATTTGCTAGTTTTAAAATATCGAACGCTGCACATTTTAACTACTTGACGCCACTAGTTATATTAAAAGTACATACCTTCTCACTGTATTCGAGCATCCTGCGCGAATGGCCTTTGCAACATTTACACAGGTTGGAGAGAATGTAGCAAAACCGTTTCTCACGAGGGAAAATGGAAAACGAATGCCTTTGCGACATTCACACGCATCTGAAAAATGTTGCAAAACTGAGCCATATAGGAAAGCCAACTGGAAGGAATGTAGTTTCTCACTATCTTCGAGCATCTTGTGCGAAATAACCTTTGCAACATTTACATAAGTAAGAGTTAATGAGCAAAGCAGTTTCTCAGTTGGAAAAATAGGAAAACAAATGCCTTTGCAACATTCACATTCACAAGTGTATGAAGAAATGTTTCTAAACTGAGCCATACAGGAAAGCCAACCAGGATGAATGAACCTTTAATCAAAGACATACTAATGCAAACCAATGTCCATTGCAGTTTGGACTTAAAGGTACATTCCGCCTGGTTGGCTTTCCTGTATGGCTCAGTTTTGAAACATTAGTTCAGACTTGTGTAAATGTTGCAAAAGCATTCATATTCGTATTTTTTCCCTCGCAAGAAACGGGATTGCTACATTTACTCTAACCTATGTAAATGTCGCAAAAGCTATTTCTAGCTTAGTGAGAAGGTTCTACATTAGTGAGAAGGTATGTCGAAATGTCAGACTGCCTGAGTGAGAATTAAACCCTCGACCTTTAAGTCCAAAAGGGAACAGAGATCGGTTTGCATCAGTATTTATTTATCCGGAACTAAGTGAGCTGATTTAACTTTTTTTGCTGTTTATCTGTTGTAAGAAGCCTAGGTAAATAATTTTTTACTGGCCTTGTTAGAAAGAACCCATCCCCAGCATTTATGAAAGCCTAACTATATCCTTATGTTCGTGAAATATGGAGTTCGTACAGATTACAGAAGTAGAAAAATAATACACATTAACTAGTATGACATTCTCAGTTCATCCTTGAGCATGTTGGATCGGTCCTATTTAAAAGCAATGAATTTGTATTTGTCTTGTTAGAAGAACACGCATCTCCATTTTCAAAGAGCAGCCATTTATGATAATCAATCAGCTCACAAGATCATATTATAGTCAAAAAACACTACGTAACGTTCTCTCAAAGTTTGCATATCACTAAACAAATCGCCATTTTGACTTGAAGTTGCCAATACGAATTTGATGTCACAAGAAAGGTTTAATGACAGTCAGTTTTGACGCATCTTTGTATACAGGGCCGTAGCGAAGGGTACTTGTTTGGGGATGGGGGGAGAGACTCTCATTAGAGATAAGACTTCCGCCAAGATGGACGCTCCCATGGCTGAAAAATTCGCTCAAGAAATTCTGTAAATTTGCGAATATATCTCATGCCATCCAGGAGTTTAAAATAGTTATGAATGACTACGAACACACCTGGAACGAGACGGGACCAACAGTAGGTTGTTTAAACGTTTAAACGGGCTAAAAACAAAAACTCCAGTTCGTGAAACGAACAAGCAAAAACGACTTGAAACACGGAAGCAGTACAGTGACATTCGGCGTAGGAGCATTCATTCTGGTGAAAGGCCTTTTAAGTGTTATTCGTGTGATGCTGCATATGCACGAACTGAGAGTTGCAAACAGCGTAGAAACAATTATTGCGGTGAGAGGCTTTCAAAATACAAAATTGTGTAATGCTACTTGTTCACGAACAGCGAGCTTGAAGCAGCATTGTAGCATTCCTTCCAGTGAGAGTCCATTTAAGTGCCAATTGTGTGATGCTGCATATGTACGAACAGAGTTTGAGATTTTGTGATGTTTTGATTATATCTAGAAGTTGGGTTGTGCTGCATTTTCGCTTGGGAACATTTAAAGATGTAATGCAGAATTCATTTTGGAGAGAAGCCGTCGAAATGCGACTTTGTAATTGCTTACCTTCGCGACAGAAGTAGTTTCTTTAGTATTATGATTATTTTTTTAATTATTTTCTTGCACCTGTAATAGTGTGCGAAGCGTATGAATTGTTAATTTGATGTACCTCGCTGTACTCACAATAAATACTTACTTTGAAGCAGTATAGGGCACAAGTCTACTTCACGCATACGGCCTAAATTTTAAGAAAAAAAAAACTTACCTTAAATTGGCTGGAAAGGCACTACAAACTGATCCCAAACCGCGGAAACGTGTTAAAACCATGTTTTAACTGATCCCAAGCCGCGGCAGGCTCGAGGAAGACGACGCCGCGCAGTGAAGCACCATAAGTGAAACGCCAAACCCCAACCAGTTCATTACAAGTGAAACGCCAAACAGAAGCCGGTACCTGCCTAACCTAACCGACAATAACAACAAAACCACACGCAACTGACAATAACTACCCGTTTATCTTAACTATTTACGAAAAAAAAATATAAGCTTCCCTGCTCCGCAAGGCCCCGCGAGCGAACGCAAACACCGTATAAATGTACGGATTGCGGAGCTACAAATTGACCGATTTAAGTCGTTTTAACACATTTCCGCGCTATAAAACAAACTGGTCCTGGATGTAGGAAGGTGCTGGAGCCATTTGGAATCAATTTCAGAAGGACATCGGGTGTGGGTGTATTCTAGACTTTAGCCCAGTAGGGTAGCATTCTGAACGTAAACAAATATTTTGCACAGAACTTTTAATTTACGACACATATATTTGTACACACGGGTGTTGTACCGTTTGAATATGGTGAGTGTGGTACAGCTAGTAACTAGGTTTGCCTACCGTGATAGTACTCTCCTATTTACACCGGTGTGAAGCCAATTTAATGCGGTTTGTGTGGAAAGGCTTTTGATCCATCATCACTGACTACACTGCATGTACTCGTATGCGGTGGTAGGAAACCAATCCAATATCTTGTGTGTGGAAATACTTTGCATGGAAGTTTCTGTTAATGCTGCATGCACTTGCACACGGTGGGAAGAAGCCGTTTGAATGGGATGAGTGTGGAAACGTATTTGTACACATGACCTTCTCAACGCAACACGTGGTGAGCACAGTGGATAAGAACTCTTTAAATGTAGTGAGTGCGATTAGAATTTGGTTCTGAAGTTTCATTTTACGCACATTCACTTGCACATACCAGAAATAAACCGTTTGAATGTGGTGAGTGTGGAAGAGCTAGTGCAGTAGAGGTTTGCTTAACGCAGAACACCGTTGATCACAGCAGAAAGAAGCCTTTTGAATGTGTTTTGTGTGGGTTGAATTTTTGCATTAACAACACAGATATCAGCAAACACGTGTGCACGGTGGTAAGAAAACATTTAAATACGATGAGTGTGGAAAGGCATGTACACGGTAGTTTCGTTTAACGCAGTATGCACTCGGTTTCATTGGGAGAGGCCATTTGAATGTGGTGAGTGTGGAAAGGTATTTGTGAAAACAACTTGCTTAACGCAATACCACAGTGGACAGAAACTGTAAGAATGTGTTGAATGTTGTGAGGTTGTTGCGCTGTGGTTTTCGCCTAATACAAAGACAATGACAAAGTTTAGCACCCCGCTTACATCAAAAAGACTTACCAGACAACAAACTAAAAATAAGAAGAAAATCACTGACATGGTTCTGAAAAATGGATCAAAGACTCCGAGAAGAAAGGGGGGAAGAAAACTAACTCATGGTACAAAGTCAGTGGATGAAGTGCACATAACGGTTCGTACAAATAAAACCAGCTTAAGCCAAACCAGTTCTACTCCTGATACTCCTGAGAGGTTCAATATGGGACTTGACCTACCCAGCGTGTCACCTGTCTCAGTGACACATGATTTATGCCTCTCAGACGACTCCATCACCACAATTTCGTCTACGTGTGCAATTTATAAACTAAAAAAATCGCATAATTGTATATCAAAATCGTATGTAGAAAAAAATAACTCCATTGGTGATTATGCGAAAAATTTTTTGTCTAGTTCAATTGCAGAAATTGGGCTTGAAATGGATCATCTAAAAAAGAACCAAGAGCTCGACCGCATGGAACGAGACCTCGATTTTGCGGCAATAAGTGTTAAATTAGATACGGTGATAAATGTGGTTTCAAACCTCTCGCCTTGTGCCATGCCGTACAAAAGTACAACACAGCAACAAACCTGCATAAATTCCGTAAACACATGTCAAGATGAAGCTAAGAAAGAAAGACAAATTGGAACAAAAAACTATGCTTCTGTGAACAAGGAAAGGCACGACTTGATGAAACGTGGAGTAAACGTATAGATACATTAAGAGAAACTATCTTTTTTCGACTCATTTAAAGGTTTTATGTCTGTTATCTTATCCACTCTGGAAGCAAAACTAGAAAACGTAATATTGAAGCAGTTAATGCAATTCGTAGATGCCCTTAACAGGATATCGAAGTCAATATGGGAAATGAAACAACAATGTACACCCTCCTTTCAAACAAATGCTGGTTCCAAAAATTGCAAGTTAGCACAATATTGTTACAAGCTCCGTCTGGGGAAGTTCAAGTTGCCTCTAGTCACGTGAACCCAGTAACAACCATAGATAATGGTGTCATTGATGTTGGGCAGGGAAACAAAGATCCCGACAGTAACATAGAAATTGTTAATAATAAAAGTGGAGCGAGTCCAATTCACAGTCCAGCAAAGAAAATGAGAGCAAGCACGAGCCACCTAAGTAATCTTGAAAGGAAAAATCCCACTCACATGAGAGTAGGCTCATTCGTAAACCAAAATGGAAAGAAACAACATGCAAACCTTGGGTTTAATCTGCAAGTGATCTAACATGTGATTTACAACACACAAAGACAAAAATTACTGTAATAGGGGACTCCCATGTGCGTTCCTTAAGACCATGGAGAAATCTGGGTGACTCCTCGGTGTGGACATATCCTGGTCTTCGGGTGGAACAGCTGGCCTCCAAATTGCATAATGTGTTACATAACACCCCGGAAAACCAAACTGTCACATTATGCGTTGGGGGAAACAACATTGATAGTGACACCCCAATAAACATTGCCCAAAACATTAGAGATGTGGTTCATAACATCTGGAAATTAAAGCCGAAAGCTACAGTGATATGTTGTGGCTTGTTACCACAACCCGGAAATAAGAAAAATGACTGTTACAACTCGCTTGTGTGTGCAAATAGTGAGCTATATCGCATGTGCACACAAATGGGCATAGGTTTCGTGTCAGTATGGAATCAGCTTTTGGAAGAAATGGCACTTTTGCTCATGATGGAATTCACTTAACAAAGTATGGAAAGGTGATTCTTTCGAACGAGATTTCCATGGCAATTGCTAACCCACTTTATCAGGGAAATTGGAATCCTTAATGGGGGCACCCTCAAATAAAAGGTTTTTAAACCAACGTCTTGGAAAACAACTCACAGTACGAACAAGTAACTTGCAGTGTGTTCTGATAAATGCGAGAAGTATCTATGCAAATTTTTAAGCTTTCAATATCTTGCTGGCAATGAGTGTTTACGACATTGTCTTTGTAACGTAACATCCTAAAAACAGAACTAAGACTGGTCCCCTGGGCTCAAAAATTATTGGGTTGCACAGATGTAAACCAGATGTACAAAACTTTTGTAAAATTAATTCAAGAGTGTATCATAAACTGTAGGCCTCAGGTAACAAATGCAAACAAGTCAATAGTAAAATCTAAAATTTACGTCCCATTGCATCTAAGAAAATTAATCAGGAAAAACAGAAACTTTGGAAAACTTATCGATCTGATAGAAATGTTCAAAACTTGGTAAATTACAATAGTTGTAAAAATAAGTATTCAAATTTATCCCGTGAATTCGAAATCAAGAGTGAACAAAATTTAATTAAAATACGAAATCTCAGCTTCCTTTATAAATTCGTCAAAAAAAATCAGGGATTAGTCGGGCTATTCCACCCCTAAAAGTTGGTAAAAATCTGGTAATGGATGCGGGAAAAAAGGCAAATGCTCTGAGTGAAGAATTCGCCAAAAACTTTATATCGGACGATAATAACTCTGTGAAATAGAAAAAATCCCTGCTGATAAAATTCTCAAGAATCTTATATCAATGAAGTCGAGTTACGCAGCAGGCCCGGACGGTTTTTCTGCGTTTTTTTTTCAACGAAATTAAATATGAAATTTGTGTTCCTTTATCGTGGATTGCGGAACTTTCGTTACAAACCGGCAAACTGCCTAACTTATGGAAAACTGGTAAAATTTCCCCAATTTTTAAAAAAGGTGAATCCTCAAGCCCTTCAAATTATCGCCCAATCGTCCTAACCTGCATATCTTGCAAGGTGGTCGAGTTGGCTGTTAAAGAAGCCATATTAAGACACATTGAAGAAAACGAGCTTTTAGCAAATGACCAATTCATTCAGTTTCGTTGCCGGTTTTGTAAGTCTTGGAAGACTGGACTTAAGCAAATGATAATGGTATCCCAGTCGACATAATTTATCTAGATTACGCAAAAGTTTTGAATCGGTAAGCCATAATTAACTCTTGGCTAAACTTGAAAATTTTTGTTTAAGAGGGAAACCTCTTGATTGGCTGACCAATTTTTTAACAAATAGAACCCACTGGGTCGAACTTGATGGAATAAAATCAGTAAAAACATCCGTCCTTAGTGAAGTTCCACAGGGGTCGGTTTTAGGGCCACTACTTTTCATTATGTTTCTTAATGACCTAAAATCATTAAACGAAAATATTGTATTAAAAAAATTTGCTGATGATGTGAAGCAGTATGGTATGGTGGTGGATTGTGACAGTCATTCTGAGCTGCAAGTTGAGTTGCGTAGACTTCAGTCTTGGTCCCTAGCTTGGCAGCTACCCCTGGCACCACAAAAATGTCAAATTCTTCACGTGGGGACAAATAATTTTCACTTTGATTACCACCTGTCTGATGCAAATTCACTTCCAGAGATTGAAGCTGTAAAGGATTTGGGAGTGTGGATCGCAAATTATCTATCTTTCAGCACTCATTGCAATAAAATTGTAAAGCTAGCACGACAACGTGCTGCTATTACACGAAAATTCTTCCGTTCAGGGGATCCTAAGACCTTGGCTTGGGCTTTTAAAGTTTATGTGAGACCTATACTCGAATATGCAAGCCCGGTTTGGTCACCCCATTTACTTAACGACATTGACCTTGTTGAGTCGGTCCAACGCAGGTACACCAAGACTTAAAGAGGTTTATCTAATTTACCATATATCGATTGACTAAGTGCCGGGGGGTTGGAATCTCTTGAATTAAGAAGACTAAGGGCAGACTTCAGTCTGACTTATTTACTTTTACGTGGTAACTTGGGTGTGGACTCAATCCATTTTTTCGAGCTTCGTTCTGGTGATAGGACGAGGGGACACTCCCGGAAACTGGTGGCAGCTCGTTTCAGGACAAATACTAGGAAATTTTTCTTTAGCAATAAAGTTGTAACTTGTTGGAACAAATTACCTGCAATGGTAGTTGAAGCTCAAACCTTGTCCTGTTTTAAAAGTCGTTTAAAAAACGTCAGTCTAAAAAATTATCTTACTAGAGATTTTAGTTAAAATGGAATTCTCCAATTTTTTTTTTTTTTTTTTTTGAAATTGCGTATGACGAAGCATAATTTTGTGAATAATTTTTTTATGGTTTGGACTAGTATTAGTGGCACGTCCTCCTTGTTCCATTTTGCTGTATGCACAAACCTAAAGTTCTTTTTATTCTTTATTCTTAAAAATTTTACCAGGCTAGGTATTAGCGGACACCAGTTGACCTTTGCAATCATTGCAGGAAATTTTATTATTGTTGTTATTATTGTTTTTATTATATTTTTTTACGATTGACAATTGGTTTTGGCCAAGCTTTAAACTACGATGCATTATTTTATTATTTTTTAAAGAAACATTGACATCATAGCCGGCTTCTCCCCCCCCCCCCACCCGAAACCCCACCACTGGTCCCTCACGTTTGGCGATGCCATCGGGGACCATTGTGTCCCTGGTAGGTCTAACCTTGGTGGTAAGGCATTCGTGACCCCAACCCAATACCATCAATCCGTCCTCCTTCCTCTGCAGCCGAGCTGTCGTCTTCGTTTTAAACTTTTAAACTGTTTTTTTTTTTAGTTGTTGTAGTAATCTATACTTTTTTTTTTAGTTTTAACTTCGGATGGCAGTCAGTGACCTCCAGGTCCTTGTCATTCCGGTTGCGATTGCAACAAACCTATATTATTATTATTATTATTATTATTATTATTATATATTTTGCCAACTCATCTTATGATTTTACCAACTGGTTTAAAAAATGACAGTAGTGCCTCCAGTATGGTACTGTTAAGGAGCTCCGGCAAACTCAGCTAGGGGGCAAACTCAGGCAGCGGGCCCCGAAAGCTGAAGCATTTTACGCTATTTTAGTGCCTGTGTCTGGCCTTTAGTGAACACAGAAGTAACAAATTGTCAAGCAAATTTTGGTGATTTTTTTATTCATTCTTTAGGATGGTAGGTTTCGTAAAAATTGTATTGTGACCTATCACGTTTTTTTTAGATATTTTTTTTCCCAAATTAAATTAAACCGAGTTCAGTTTAAAATTATTTAAACAGGTCAGCTGGCCATTTACAATCGGGGGTTGGCTTAATTGTACATTTTGGACCGTTATGCTATAGTGAATGACGATGACTCCTGTGTGCAAGCATGGGCAACAGGGAAGGGGAGGGCCCCTCCGGTGCTGGAGGCAGAAAACTTTTTTTAAATGGACTATCGAAAAATAATTAAATCTTTTTCTCAGTGTTATCCCGAACAACTGGGCCTAGAGGTATTATTGTATTAAAAAACTTTCACATTTTAAAACAAAAACATGCTCCAGTTTAAAAAAAAATGGAGTGTCGAAAGATGAAAGAAATGGCAAAACTTTTTACCTCAGTTTTGTCCAAAACAACTTGAGGTATTATTGGAGAAAAGTTTCCACATTTGAAATCAACATGCTCCAAATCCCCTTGATTCAGGGGATCTTAGGGACCGGTCATTATTTATGGTCTTGGGGGGAAGGGGGGGGGGAATGAAAATGGGACCACCACATTTTCTATGAACCCCCCTTCAAGACCTGAAAAAACTTGATTCCCCCCACTCTATGGTCCAAAAATAATGTGACCCCCCAAAAAAAAAATTGTTCCTTACACCCATCTTTTGTCGAGATTCATACAATAAGTATGAAGAACACACTGTTTGCTTGTATGCCCACATCCGTAACGTAGTTAGCACCTGAAATACAGAAGCCAAGAAACCAAGTGCCCAGGCTTTTTTACAAAGTTCTTTGTAAAACCTATACTTGGAGTAATGGTACTAATAGTTTCAAAACTTTGTAAGTACTCACAACATGGGGGGGGGGGGGCTGGGGGACTCCAGAAGCTGTGCCATTTTTGGAAATGTTGACTGCTGAAAGTGCCATTTTTGAGGTTCAAAAATAAATTTTTCTTCCAGTTGGTCAATGTGTTTTTGACACCCCCTCTCCTTTTGACGGGGCCTGATAAAATTATGATGCCCCTTGAGGGGTCCAAAACTTCATGCCCCCCCCCTCCCCATTTCATCCGGACTTCTGCGGCGATAAATAATTACCAGTCCCTTAGAGTAATTTTTGCACTCATTTCGTGGCCTGTCGGTTGCTTTTGTCCTTTAATATGGCATGTTAAGAACTCTTATCGTCAATTTTTGGATCTTCGAAATTGTTTAAAATTTTTAACAAGTTTGATTTGGAAAATGTAGTTGTTTCTGCATTAATACAAATTCAAATTTTAGTGGCGATAGGTTAACAGAAAAAGGACAACAGAAAATCAAACAGCTTATTAAATTCTTCCAACTTGGTTATTGATTTTGACAAATGTACCCGGTTTTCATGAAGTACGGCTTTAGTTCACGTTTCTGTTTTAACTAAGCACTGATGGGCTGGCAGACGAACTAGTAAATCAAATAGGCAACTTTGCATTAATATTTGAGATTTTATTTGATATCTCAACTTCAGACTGCGATAACTTGGCAGAAGTCCTTACTAAGTTTTGTTTTATGTAGTTTGTTGATATTTCTGCTTTAACCAAGAAACGTTTTAAATCCTGGCAGTGATGTGTTTTGGTATATTAAATTTTTAATGTATCAGTAATTTTCTACCTTCCTAAAATACCAGTCACTAGTTGCTCCACGCTAAAACCCTTTCTGAGCGGCACAGTTTAACCGAAGAAGAACTATAAGAAGTAAAATAGCCAACTCAGTTTTTAGTTTTGCCAACTGTGTAAAATTTTCGTGAAATTAATAATCACGACTTCAAACTCGGTGGGGATACAGTTTTGTGCCTTTTTTGTTTTATTTTCTACATTATCTATAAGTCATGGTGGTGATATAGCGAACAAAACGGCCAAGTCAGCAGTGTTCAATTTCGCCAAGTCAATTTTCAATTTCGCCAACTACGCAAATTTTCGCGCAGCTTCTTTTTCCTCACTCGTTACGTCCAAGCTATGAGCTCACATACTCTTACCAGTTCCGTGAATATGAGGAGAGCTGCAGGGAAGCAACCAGAAATGATCAGGGACAGCGTTTCAGTTACTCCCACGCGTTATTGAAACTGATGAAAAAAAATGTATTTTAAACTTTACTTTCAAACTGACCGAATGATGATAAAAATTAACCAATACTCGTGGAAACGGGAATTTGCACTGAAAATTTATCCGAGTTTGCCAATTCGGCAACTCGAATGTGGCAACGGTATGCGTTTCCTGGAAGGTTGGAGGGGGAAGGCTCCCCCCCCCCCCGTCTCTCCCAGTCGTTGTTTGTATACGTAGTCATTTTGAATTTCGACGTCTGTTTAGTTTTTTGTGTGGTTCAAGTTGGAAAGTTTTAATCACCACCATCAGCCTTCGTGTGTAGGGTTGAAAAATCGGGTCCATTTTATAATATAGTGAGCGAAGCAATGCAAAGTGTCTCTCTCTCTCTCTCCACGAAAACTTCTGAACCAGTTCTCCAATTCACTTGACATTTTGGACACAGATTCTATACTTTATTTGAAGATGTAAGTTCGAAAAATCAATAAAATGGGCTTTGGGGATAGTTACTTTCAAAAATTAAAATTAATGTCATGTCGCCGTTCTAATCATAATTCAGGGAAATTAACCAGAATGAGAGACATGACATGAATCAAACATCACATTTTGAAACTTTGCACATAAATGCTATATGAAAGCACGTGCGCATCATTAGTGGTGTAGTGGTAAACAAAATAGTGGCGGAGCTATGGTTAGGAAATGGGGAGGGGGGAGGGGTAGCGGTTAGTTACAGCTCCCAAACAGTTCACGCACGCGTTTGCGTTGCACGGCTTAAAGTCAGAAATAAATAAATTGAATGGTGCTTGGTTCAGTTTTACTGATTGTTAGTTTCCCTGTTTAACAGTTTTGCGACATTCTGTCAAACCTATATATTAACACTGAAAATGCTGATTTTTCCTTGGGATACGGATAAAATAGCAGATTATATGCAGACAAAATAGTAAACAAGGTAGTAGAGTAAATGTTAGTGAGTAAATCGAGAATTGTTGATGGCAACTCGCAAACACAATAGACACTGCATCAAGGCTGCAAATAAGTAAATTAAGAAAAATGCCGCATGAGCCTGCTCTTGTCGAGAATAAGTGCCTGAGATCCGCTCTGCCTTGAAAAAAAGCAACGGAGCGCCGCTCCTGTGCGCTCCTGCACGACTACACCACTGCGCATCATGTCTATCAACTGATGGTTGGAGACCACTGACACACAAATTTATCAAGTGTATCAGTCTTACAAATCTTCGCGTCTTTTTTCTTTTCTTTAATAAAAAACTGCTATTTTGAATTTGAGATCACGTGCAAAGTTTTAATGACCACTAGACCCGTCAAGGGAGGAGCACATACTGATCGGGCCCCCCGTACCTTTTGGGGCCCCCACCTTGTCCCCGATTCCAAACCGTAAAAAAGGAAGCGAGAAAGGGAGGAGAAAAAAAGGTGGGGTGGGAGAGTAGGGCCCTGGTCGAGATTTTGTCCCGGGCCCCACCATTTCTCTCTACGGCCCTGAAGACCACCATTGGACATACCTTTCCATCTAGGCTTAGATGCCCAAAAGACAATTTTTACACCAAAAATACTGTTTCTTTGTTGCCAAAACATCTTAACCTGATAATTTAGCATTACATTCCTCGAATGTGATGTTCCCCTGGAGGTTTCTTCCGGTGCTCAGCCGCCTGCTTGCATGTCCCCTACCGCGCATGCGCGCGGCAGTCCTCCCTTATAAAAGCGACAGCGTGCACACCATCGGCATTCATTTTCCTCCAGAGGTGTCTTCACGCCACCTCGCGCTGCTGTTCCCCAGCTTTCGCACGGAATATTGGATTCTATCCGATGATGGCCCCCGCCTCCGAAGCTCCCGCTTCGCCCGCCGCCCGCTCTCATGCTCTTCTTCGTCCGCAAGCTACCGGCTTCTCCCTCGGCAACCGCTGGATCTCCGCCCTCGACCTCGCCGCTGTCGGCCCGATCCCTGTGGCCTCCTTCACCGAAGCTCCTTCTGCAAGCGCTAACGTCTTCTCGGACTCTCCCTTACAACCCGGCCAACGCACCCCGCTGGCCGAACCCATGGACCTATCGGCTCTACGAGAGGACTTTCTACGGGCGAAGGACGTCTACCGTGAAGCCAAGAAATCCCTCCAGCGGGATACGGCCACTCTTTCCCCAGCCCGCAACTCTTCCTTGGACCTGTCGTACAACTCTTCCCGAATTGGTCGAAGTGTCTCCCGCAGCGAAGTCCGGCACTTCGTCCATGAAACGGTCCGTGTGATGCAAGACAATCCCATGCCGCCTCCCTCCTGCACGTCGTCTGCCATGCACGCCCGCACGCAAGCATGGATCACTTCCGCCTCCAGCCGTGACTCGGCCAAGCGCGGCTCGACGCCGCCCGCCGGTAGCCAGAAGAGACACAAGTCATCTCCCTCTCGTCCGCAAGCTCCCTCTTCTGCCGTTCCCTCGGCAACTACCGTAGCTCCACAGCCAGCCATCCCTCCCTCGTCCGGCAAGAAGATCCACTTCCCAGACGACGCCGCCGAGGACCAGGTCTTCCCACTAGCTGCGCTTCTCAAGATGGTCGAAGAAACCATTCCCGACTGCTTTCTCTTCAAGCCCTCACAATCATCCGACGTTCCGGCTGTCAACCGTGGGCTGAAAACTGGCTTCGGCTTTGCCCTCAGAGACAGAGACAACAAACCCCGCAATCTCCTCGGGCAATCCACCACGCTGCTAACCTGCCTCCTCCGCAATGAAGGCTCCCTACTCGGCAAGGACGATCCTCTCGTCCTCGACAAGGAACCACCTCCACCCCGTCCAGGCCGTGACAGCAGTTTCTTTCGTCCGTTAGGCGACAGCGCCACAAACCCGAACAACTTCGCAACCTACCCGGAATGCGAATTCTTATGCAGTGAAGTGAAGATGGATTTCGGCACCGCTCTTTCCATCCCGAAGAAAGCTGACATCCAAACTTTCGTCCTATACGAGAACTACAAATGTCTCCGGCTAAGCCTACGTGCCGCTTCCCAAGCCGACGTCCTCAACACTGCGATGAACGCCCTATGCGAAAAATTATCCTCGGACGCAAGCCCTGAAGAAATACGCAATCTTTCGTCCCTGGTAATGCAGCTCTTTCAGAAGGCGAGCTTCGCCACGTATCACTCCATCAACTGGGCTACGCGAGCCCTCTTCAACAACACTCTTCTCCTCCGGATCATTGCTCTTTCGTCCGCAAACAACCTCAACGTCTCCACGATGCACCGGCTCCGCAACCAGCCCATCCACGAGTCAGACACGCTCTTCCGGGGCCTCATCCCGACTCTCACAAAATCAAGGAAAAAACAATACAAGTCCAGTCCGACAACACATCTGCCCTGGCCTACATAACGAAAGAAGGAGGAACGAAATCCAGATCACTACACCACCTAACATCGGAAATATTCAACCTCTGCATACCGCACAACATCACACTCCTACCTCTCCACATTCCAGGCAACAGGAATGTGATTGCCGACTCCATGTCACGCCAGAAACCTCCGACGGGAGAATGGTGCCTCAAGAAATCCATCTGCGAATCTCTCTTCACCATCTGGGGCACTCCGATGATAGACCTGTTCGCCACGAGGCACAATGCCAGACTTCCCCTCTACATAAGTCAGATCCCGGACGAAACAGCAGTAGCGGTAGACGCCCTAACGTTCCCTTGGCACAACCTGTTCGCCTACCTCTTCCCTCCCTTCAAACTCCTCCCTCAAGTTCTTCGAAAAATACAAGAAAGCCAGAGCTTGTTCCTGCTCATAGCCCCCCTCTGGCCATCGGCAGCATGGTTCCCACTACTTCTAGAACTTCTAGTCGACATTCCAAGAAGTCTACCTCCTCAACCAGATCTTCTGTCCCAACAAAAAGGAACAAAGCTACACCCGAATGTATCCAACCTCAACCTACACGGGTGGCTACTATCATCAAACTCCTCAAAAAGGCTGGAATTCATCAAGAAGAGTCCGAACGCATCGCCTCAAAGGCTACAAGAGATTCCACTAATCGGATGTATGACAGCCACTGGTCAAAATGGATTGGTTGGTGTATCACAAAACAAGCTAATCCTATCAACCCACCTCTTCCCACCCTCCTAAACTTCTTCAGAGACTTGTTCAACATCGACAAACTCAAAGGTTCTACAATCCTAATCTACCGTTCTGCTTTAAACACTGTCTTCAAAGCCGCCAACAACACGAACCTACTTGACGACTACCAAATCTCAGCCCTCCTTCGCTCATACGAAAATGAAAGACCCACTACCAGAAGATCGATAACAGACTGGGACCTTTCACTCGTCCTCCAGTCCCTAATGGGCGAACCATATGAACCCTTACAGGACACCTCCCTTCACCTCATGACTCGCAAGACGGTCTTTCTCGTCACGTTAGCTGCCAGCCTTCGTTGTTCTGAAATCCAAGCCCTCTCAGCAGACCCTGCATACTGCATCTTTGGCCCCAACTTTTTCTCTGTCACCCTATACCCAAGGTCAACATTCAGAGCTAAAACACAGAAACCTTCGGAACCACCGAAACCAATCACCTTTCCAGCTCTAACCACCCTAGTTGGAAACGAACCAGAACGCCTTCTGTGTCCAGTCAGAGCCTTACGCTTCTACTTAGCCCGGACACGTCATGAAGACATCCGTCGTGGAAGAAACCAACTCTTCCTCCCAGTCGATCCCCAATCTGGTGAAACATCACCAGTCATGGTATCAAGATGGATTAAGAAAACGATCGAAGCAGCCACCAAATTTGGGCCACCAAATCCTACGAAAGAGACCAACCTCCTGTTATCACCCATTCTGAATAAAGTGCAAATTTTTTCTCTTCCAGATAAAAAGTTTTTGGGGGAACGCCTGCTTGCACCCCGGGGTGCCCGTCAGGACGGTGCCCGCCACCGAAAGTGACGAGGTCTACTGATAATGCTAAATTATCAGGTTAAGATGTTTTGGCAACAAAGAAAGAACATTCTGCCGGCCTCCAGCCGGCTAAAAATGGTTTCTTTGTGCCTAAAACATACTTAACCTAACTCCCGCCCTGCCTCCCCTCTCGAGTCACCGCCTGACATATTGAGAGTAAAATGAATGTCGATAGCGTGCACGCTGTCGCTTTTATAAGGGAGGACTGCCGCGCGCATGCGCGGTAGGGGACATGCAAGCAGGCGGCTACGCACCGGAAGAAACCTCCAGGGGAACATCACATTCGAGTAATGTAATGCTAAATTATCAGGTTAAGTATATTTTAGGCGCAAAGAAACCATTTTTAGCCGGCTGGGGGCCGGCAAAATGTTCTTTTTACATCCAGAAACACCATTTTTACAATCTTTATGTAAATGGTGCCTATCTTTAAGGAGGCTCTATAATCCGCACCCCATAAACGGACACTAAAAAACTTACTTTTTATCATATATTGTAGAAAAAGACAACTTTAGTTAATTTATTGTGCAAAAACCATCAGAAGGTTTTCTACGCCTCTCTAACAGGCTTCCGACTTGGTTTACCTTTCCTAGCATAGGTCATGATAATCTGCACACAATGCGAAGGAAAACACGTTCCTGCCGGAAATAGCCCAAGACGCCAGTTCTTGGAACTTGGTTGTTTTTCTTTTATTAAAGGCACATAACTCCCTCCGGTACATTTTAACAGTTTTCCTCGCTACATTACAGGAAATAGTTTTATATGAATTAATTTACCTTTTATTTGATGGTCTATGGGTACGATCCCGATGAAAGATGTGCCGCGTGTACGCTAGTAAGCTTCGTTTCTACCATTCGGTCCGAAGAGTATCTCACTCGCGCCAAACGATTCTAGGGCTACTTTCAATGGTGACGTCACGAGATGACGTAGAGACTCTTCGTGCACTTCAAGTAACGTGACTTGCCGATTCTGAGCGAAAGCCAAGTGAGATAGTAGCTGCCTTCCTCGAGGCACGCAACGTCAATCCCAGTTTACCTTGTTCTGAGCTTATCAGGAGAAATGGCGAGTGATGAACGCATTTATCTATTCCACCAAGCAGATTTGCTACCGAATCGGTAAAGAAAAGGGAAAAACGAGAATTGGATCGACAATTAGATTTATCCTATGTTTACAGCAGAAACTAGGAAGGAAGGGGTGGGGCAGGCGGTGATGGACAAAACCAAAGGTGGAGAAGAAATTGAATTGCGGATTGAGTTTCAGATGTAAATTGTCGTAGCACTAGCAGACATAAGGCCTAATGGGAAAACGTTTAGCTACAGTACCAATTAAATTACAACCAGGGTCGGTCGGAAGCTTTCTTTTTTTTTTGATCGTACACTTAAAACAGACCCAGTTTTATGTCTTTTATTTAAGCTGTTTCTGTACAGTAACGCTGTGTTTGATGCCCGCATAAATACTAAAACCTGAAGTCACAAATTAGGCCGCTATGGAAAAAATAACAGTCGGGAGGAAAAAATGAGATCGGTCGCAGAGGCGTAAACTTACTGTCCGAAGAAGGGCGAGGGGGGGAGACGGTAAGACGTCTTCCTCCCAGCGATACATAATGACCGGTCCCTAAGCATGCCTTCATGAAATCGCTAATAAATTAATATACGTAACATAGTCGGTAACGACAGGACGTAAATTTCGACATCAACACAGAATAAAGACCACAGAATCTTTTATTTGCTCAACTTTGTTCAAATAAAACTAACAGACAGTTCAAATAAAACTAACAGACAGCAGATAGCAACAGACAGGAGACATTGATGATCATAACGTGCAGTCATCTGCGCCAGTGTTTGTTTACCTTTTAGCATTCGTACGACGTGTCACATGGCGCGGCTCCGAAATGAGTATGATATAGCGACGGATGTGACGTCATGCTTGCTTCAAAGATCAACGCGCGCTGCGGTCGTGTGAACTATATTTTAGCGCAGTTGACGTATGAGTAAAGCGGCCAGGACGGAGGGATTTATGGCCTTTAATTCCTACATGTATCTCACTGTCACCGTATCACTCGTATGCTTTGAAAGTCTAACTTATGTAAGTCTGAGGCCCATATGTAAGCTCAGCATGACGTTACAAACTTGTGAAACATTGAAATCCAATAGTTTCTCCCAATATTGAAAGAGCCCAACGAAATTCCATATTATAAGGTCGTGTCTTACGGTAACTCTTTCACTGCATTAAAAATCTTAACGGTAACAGTCGACAACAATCAGTAATGGAAGGAAATAAATCAGCCTTCACTAGGTTGTAACTTGTGTACAACACAATGGAGTAATAGTGAATAATAGTGAATAATAGTGTGAGCATCTACAATAGTCACTTTTAATGTGTTTGATTCGATTACTTCGTTATAACATTATTACCTTTGCATTTCCTATTATACACTTTCCTATGCACAATTATTACTATACTTTACGATATGCTGCCTCATTCTTAGACTTAAAAACTGTACAATAAATCACTTATCACGACCCACTGTTGCAAACGTATGGCAATAACTATTACTTATCACACCACTACCAAATCTTACAATTTTTTTAGTTTAATGTTTTATATGCATTTATTACTTATTAATACTTTTTTTTTGTATATCCATACTGTATATTTGATAAGTATTTATTTTTTCTAGATATCTTCTTAACATGTTAGCAAACAACTTCTCTGTTATTTTGTCGACTATCGATAAAAGTGAGATACGTAGTGAGATGAGTAGTTATTTTTATCCTTTTCGTCTTCCTTTTTTATAAATTGGTCTGAGAACTTATCTCTCCTCGTTAAAAAGATGCAGTTTATGCTTGGTTAGTTGGTTGGTTGGTTGGGGATGATCATCTTCTCCACTGAAAGTAGAAGGCTACAAATATGAGAAGTTTGTCAAAAGAAAGCAAATTAAGCCTTCCTTTGTGTAGGCGTACTTTTAAAGTCCGAGCTGGGTCCTAAATGACCGAAATTAACGAAAAATGACCATTTGCAACAATCGGCAACAATCACCCAACAATGCCTCAACAATACATGACGTCATGATTGTTGCCACATTTTTTTCTGGAACGTCCATCAACAATAGTCTGGTCTGGCGTCAACAGACCAACGAGGAGCAAGTCACTAAATTGTTGTTATCAGTAACAATCAGTAAAGACGCGTAGCTTTTCGCAGTACTATTTTATTACCCGTTTTAAACTTGGAGTTATTCATTGAAAGTCTATATACTGCCAAATCAACGACAAGAGAATAATTGTTTAGCAGTAATGTAAAGACAGAAAAAAATTAAATGCTAAATACTAAATTACGTGTAGAAAATATATTCACACCAGTAAAGGGTGCCAAGAATATTATTACGTCTGCATCTGTATCATTTCAACCGGCAATATTCGAGCAGTAATGTTTACGTAAAGTCGGTTAGCCGGTTCTTTCATTAGTTGTGACAAAACACGAGCACGTTTGGATTAGAGTTATTGTCTTGTGTAGGCCAAACTTGCGTTCAAACCGTGGCGTTGTCACTTGATGTTCTGCAGTCGTTTCGCCAAGTGAGGGGTCATCAGAAAGAGAGCCGATGGAAAAAGCAGTGCTGAGCAGGACGTAAAGAAAATAAATTCTTAAAATAAGTGAAACAAGAAAACCCATGTAAAGCGTAGTGCAACCAAAAATGTCAAGTGATGTGTGGTTCTTAGTGGTTATATTGATTCCAGTCACGATTCTGAGGTAATGTTTGGCTGATTGAGTGAGCGAAGTGAACGAAATCAGCGTCCGTCATCGGAAACAGCACTTTTTCCTAAATACATTTAGGAAGTAATATAGGCTAAATATTTATTCATATTGAAAATGACCGACTTTCTACGTTGGATAAAAGGTCATTAGCCCCAGCCCAAAAGTTCAACACGTATAGATACTGAATTATAACATTACAACTCGGGAATGACATTATTTGACCATTTTTAGTTTTGTTTAAACTAAAAACCGTGGCGTGTTCTGTTGATGTGTGATTCATGGTGGTCGGCTGTGGTGGTGGTCACGCTTCTGAGGTTGCGCTGATTGTGTGAGCGAAGCGAACGCAATCAGTGTTTGTCATCGGAAACAGCACTTTTTTCTAAATACATTTAGTAAGTAATATATACCTAAATACATTTAGTAAGTAATATATACCTAAATACATTTAGTAAGTAATATATACCTAGATACAGAATGCTAACATTACAACTCTGGAATGACATTATATGACCACTTTTAGTTTTGTTTACCACTTGAATCATGAACTGATGCACTAAGAAAAACGCACACATTATTTGGAACACTTCCTTAAACATTTGTTTCATAATTCTTGCTAGGAGTGTTTGCCAGCACCATACGAGTTTCACAAAGAATTCTCCTCGAGCGCAGCGAGACGCGGCGGAATGAGCGAGCGACTCCGCTAGTCTCTCCTCATTAAAAAGATGCGGTTTATGCTTGGTTGGTTGGGTGCTTGGTTGGGGATGATCATCTTCTCCTCTGGAAGTAGAAGGCTACAAATATGAGAAGTTTGTCAAAAGAAAGCAAATTAACCCGTTCGTTGTGTATGCGTATTTTCAAAGTCCGAGCTGGGTCCTAAATGACCGAAATTAACGAAAAATGACCATTTGCAACAATCGGCAACAATCACCCAACAATGCCTCAACAATACACGACGTCATGATTGTTGCCACATTTTTTTCTGGAACGTCCATCAACAATAGTCTGGCGTCAACGAGGAACGAGTCACTGAATTGTTGTTCTCAGTAACAATCAGTAAAGACGCGTAGCTTTTCGCAGTACTATTTTATTATCCGTTTTAAAATTGGAGTCATTCACCGATTCTATAATAACGGACAAATCTAGGAAAAGAGAACAATCGTTTAGCAGCAACACAAAGACAGAAAAAGATTAAATGCTAAATACTATAAATTACGTATAGAAAATATATTGACACCAGAAAGGGTGCCAGGAATACTTTTACGTGTGCGTTTGTATAATTTTGAACAACAATATTCGAGTATTAGTTTTTACGTAAGGCCATCAGCCAGTTCCTTCCATTTTTGTGGTAAAACACGAGCAGCTTTGGATAAGAGTTAGTGTCTTGTGTAAGCCTAATTTGCATTCAAGCCGTGGCGTTTTCACTTGATTTCTGCAACTGTTTTCGCCACGTGATGTGTGGTTACATTGATTTAGTCACGTTCCTGAAGAAATGATTGAGTGAGCAAAGCGAATGAAAATCATCGTTTGTCATCAGAAACAGTAGTGAGCTAAATATTTATACTGTAGTGCAAATGAACGACTTTCTATGTTGGATAAAAGATCATTGGAACCGTGGCGTTTTCACTTGATTTCTGCAGCTGTTTCACCTAGTGAGGGGTCATCAGAAAGTGAAGTGATAAGGAACCGATGGAAAAATCTTCACTGAGCAGGATGTAAAGAAAAAAAATCTTAAAAAAGTGAAACAAACAAGCCCATGTAAAGTATAGTACTAACACAAATTACATGTGATGTGAGGTTCTCGGTGTTACAATGATTCAGTCACGTTTCTGAGGAAATGTGTGCGCCAATTGAGTGAGCGAAGCGAACGATGATCAGCGTTTGTCATCAGAACAGCACTTTTTATTAAATACGGTAATTAAGTAGTAAGGTAGGTTGCACTGATTGAGTGAGCGAAGCGAACGAAAATCAGCGTTTGTCATCAGAGACAGCACTTTTTCTTAAACACTCTTAGTAAGTTGTAGGCTAAATATTTATCCTGTAGTGGAAAAATGCGCACATTATTTGGATCATTTCCTTGAACATATGTTTGATAATTTTTTGCTGGGAGTGTCTGTCAGCACCATATGAGTTTCAACAAGAAATCTCCTCGAGCGCAGCGAGACGCGGCGGAATGAGCGAGCGAAGCGAGCGACTCATCTAGTCTTAATCATTAAAAACTTACGGTCGGTATATATATATGTCGGTATATATATGTACCTCTTCTCCTATTGAAGTAGGAGGCTAAAAATGTTAAAAATGTGCCAAAAGACAGGAAATTAAACCTTTTTTAGCGTAGGCGTATTTTTAAGAAACGAGAAGGGTCCTAAATGCCCCAAATTAACGAAAATCTACCCCCTGCAACAATCACGCAACAATCAGCAACAATACCGCAACAATATGTGACGTCATTGATTGTTGACAGATTTTTTTTCATGAAAGCTTCGAACGTTTCAGGAACGTGCGGCACAACAATGTATTGAGGGTAACGGTTGTTCTGAGTGGCAGCATCTGAATAGCCCTCATTCAAGAATGAAGCACGTGCAGTTCACGGGTGGGAAAGCTGTTGGACTTGCTTTATGGCTGTTTAAAATCCAATACGACAGAAAACCTGTTTAGCATTTAAATTAAATCACATTACGCAAAGATACGAAAAAGATTAAATACTAAAAATACTAAATTACGTAAAGCAAATACATTAACAACCGAAAAAGGTATTAAGAATATTTTACGTCTGCATTAGCAACATTTCAAGCAGTAAGAACTGACTGGTAGTGTACACGTTAAACCAACAAGCTGGTTCTCTCCTCATATTTATTACTTTACGAGCAGGTTTGGGTACGAGTTAAGTTTTGCGTAGGCCTTACTTGTATAAGTCTAACAGCTCAAAACTTTCTTAAAATACGTGAAACATGAAAACCAATGAAAAATGTCGTACTAACACAAATTACAAGTGGTGTGTGGTTGTGCCTGTCGTCACTTGTACTGTACAGCTTATGCAGCACAATATATTTGAATTTAAAAAATAATATTGTCCCTCTTCCCTCAGAAATAACCTTAGCAATTTCGGGTACGTCTATGTTTGTAATGTTTTAAACAGCAACATTCGACCTGTAGTGTATACGTTAAACCCATTACATGGTTCACTCCTTAGCAATAATCCAGAGAAGTTGTGCTAAAATAAGTGAAACTAGAAAACCCACGTAAAGTGTAGGGTGGGTGAGATCCAGAGAGCAAAATGAGATACTATTTTGCTATTTTATATTCGTCAAAAGTTATAGGCGACATGTGGTTCCTGTTTCAACGCATCACACGTAACGGGAAATAAGATGGCTTCTAAGTGAAAATCTTAAAATATGTGAAACAAGGAAACCCATGTAAAGTTTGGCAGTAACAAAAGATAAAAGCGACGTGTAGGTTCCTGGTGATGTCTCTGGCGTCGATTTTACTGTGCAGCTTCCGCAGCACAATTTATTTGAATAAAACAATAATCTGTACCAAAAGCGGTATAAAGGAGACCCGTAGGGCTCGACACAGTATCCTTGATAAAATTACCAAGTTTGTTTAGTTCAAGCATGCAGCAACTCGCGTACTAGAGTGTTAAGACGGCCTTGTAGCGGGGATGGATAAGGAATCTTCAAGCCAAGGCCGACTGGGAAGAAATCGCGTGTCTCGCCTCCTGGCTCATTGGCAGTTTAGGCGCACGTCGGAAGGGAGATGGTTTTTTTGTTGTGATTTTAAATTCACAATACTATACCATCATGTAACCAAACGAACGAAGTTTCGCTTTTTAAGTTTCGATTTGGGCTTATTTGGGCTACGATTTTTAGTTCACGATTCGCTACTACATGGATCGTAGATAGCGCTACAGTCAGAGAGTACCTTGCAAAATAACCGAAATAAATGAAGGTCACTCTCCTCATCACTTTCATCTACCCGAATCTACACCCTTGGCTAAGTTAATCGAAAAGCAGACAGGTACGGAGCAGGCGTAATGACCAGAAATATCGGTCCTAATTATCGCAACATGGCGCCATGGGCACCAACATGAGCTGTGGTGGAGAATGTGTCAATGGCGTGAGAGACGCTAATTCGTCTTTATTTAGAAGTTATTTTCCCAATGGCTTTAAATTTGTTACACGGTTATGGATGCATGATTCCGTAAACCAAGAAATTTATGTAATTTGGATTGTCCCGCCATGTCACAACGCCCTTTTTTTTTTATTTTTGCATTCACAGGCACGTACTTCGGTGCTATGTAAGGTCGTGTTTCTTAATCATTGGCGCACTCCGGTGGGGGAAGGGGGACACGCAAGGTGTGGCAATTGCTTCCCCAACAGACCAGGGGTATGTTAGAAAACGTCACGTTTGGCTCAGTCGCGCATTCAGGGGAGGGGGCGGGGGGAGGCGAGCAAGCTACGGAAACTTCTTTCCTCCAAATCCCCCTCTCAAAGACTTGGGTCAAGATAACTACCAGGGTAGTTTATGTCATTTGGGTTGTTATGTCACCACCAGCCAGCGTTTTTGTCTTTTTACCGACCTTTTTGCGTTTACAAGCACGTACTTCGGTTTGGCCTATGTTGTTACGTTTGGTTTCGTTCGGTTCAGTGGCACACCGGGGACAGGTGGGGGAGCAAGCAAGCTGGGGCAACTGCCTCCCTCCCCCCCCCAAAAAAAAAAAGACCTGGGACTAAATAATT
>JAHWFP010177467.1:39580-50188 GCA_023313725.1 Lithobius niger
AGGGTCGATATTGGGCACCACACTACGAAGTGGCCCCAAAACAGAGTCCGGGGGCCTCCAAATAGTAGAGTCAACACATGAAAAATACATAAAATACAAATAAACGTTGGCAAATGTTGAAGAAAGTCCTGAAATTTCTTCGTAAGAGTTCTTTTGGTTCACCCCAACCCCAGAATTGTAGTTGCGGCACTAAGCCATGCTGAAAAGAGCAATATTGTGATTTTTCCGTATCAAAATAAGGTAGGCTATTTTAAGGATACTTCAACAAAAACCTCAATTTCTGGCAATGGACGAGTCGATTCAGCAAAGAAAGTATCCTGTGCAAATCATACCATATCTTTCCAGCAAACATATAACAGTCAGAAATGATCTCGTAATTAAAGTCGGATTTATTAATGTAAGCCGAAATCAGATTTATGATTCAAATTTGAACATATTTCTTAAGAATTTCTTCATCGGCTTAACGAAACCATTGAGCTCAGTTCTACAAACGAGTCAGCACATTCACTCTTATGTGTGTTCGGGGGGGGGGGGAATACATAGTGAAACTAAATCATTAATTAGAACAATAGTCAAAATGCATGAGGGATTTTTTTAAAGTCGTCGAGGGGTCCCCGGGGCCCACGAACAACGTGAGTAGCTGCTGCCGATGGATAGAATCCTGGACTCCAAACCAAATGTTGGCCGGCTCGAATCCCGCTCCAGCTTACGCACACGGAGTAAAAAAAAAACATATTAGGCTCAGAATCGACCCGATACCTTGGGTTGAAGTTGAAATAAAAATTGTGCACGATACAGGAATACAGCTTTCATAATTCTTGCTTTCATAATTCTTGGAAATTAAGTTTAATACTGGTAATCCCATTCTAGGTCACACATTTTTAGACTTATTATTTCGATTGTGATTGTAAGCGAACTTCCACTCTGTAGGTAAAAAAAATACTCAGTTACACACATCACACAAAGCCAGAAAACTAACTGTGTGATCAAAATACAGTGGTTGTATGTTTCTAGCGGCGGGGGACGGGGGGGACAAGGTTAAACAGGACGGAAAAACAAATGGGCTCGATAAGTAAAAAGTACAGATGCAAACATATTTACGTTGCCTCCCCCCCCCCTCCCCGCCTCAGAGAAGAAAATTTTGATTTATCCCACTGCTGTCTGTCACAAGTTTTGTTTTGTACAGTTTCGCTGGACATTTTTGCAATGTAACTGGGATGGATCGATAAAAAAAAAAGAATACTAGCCAATAAAATGGCCAAATCAGCTTTCAATTTTGCTCTCTACGCAAATTTATGTGAAGTCGGTGGGGGACAGGAAGAAGCTTCCACTCTCCAGTTTCACTTTATGGTTAAGAAATAGAAATAGCCTAAAAATTATAATCGAATTATAGCATGTTTTTTTTTTTAAATTTAATTATTATTATTTTATCTTTTAGTTAATATTATTATTATAACTTTATTTGCTGGAACTTTTTAGTACTTCTCGTCTAGCTTTTCATTCAATAGCGATAAGAGTAAATTGCAGACGACCGTTTTTACCGTGCTCGTGAAAAAAGCTTGTGGAATAAAAAATATCCTCTTTCCCCACCTCCCCCCCAACCCAAAAAAATTGGATGACTTTTTTGTTCATTGTGGTGTTGTTTTTGTAGGGTTCGTTGGTTCAGTTGCCTTGGCTCGACTTTCATCTGAGGAAAGGCAGTTTCACCAGGAAACGTAATTTTTTCGTAGGCTTATTTTAGCAGGATTTTTAGCCATGTAAAAAGAGAACAAACCTCTTGGCTAGGGGATGTGCGAAAAGCATGTGAAGCAATGTTTTGCACACAAGTTTACTCTGCGACACAGATTTTCACCTTCTAATTTCGTTGCCAGTGTATCCTAAGGAACGCTTTAGAATGTGATAAACGTATCCATCTTTTACCTGTGGGGCTTGAAGGGGCAGAAACTGGATCACCTGTTGTTCGTTCCCTTGGAGAGCCGGGGGGGGGGGGGGAAAAAGCCCCAGAAAAAAAACGAAGGAAACTAAATCGACGGAAACACTTCTCGAAAAATAAGGCAATGGAAAAATTCTCGAAAAAAAAGCTGATGGAAAAAACCTGCTGAAAAATGCCGCGGAAAAAACGCCATAAAAAAAGGCGATGGGGAACATAGAAAATTTTGCTTAAATGTAGTTACGGTATGTGGTATTCATCATTACTCATCAGTAGCAGTGCTGCTGGATCAAGGTTAACTTAATTAGTTTCGGAATGGTGATTTCCCGTTTCACAGAATCCCGTTTCGCATACAATAAAACGGATTTAATTAAATTTTTCTGCGAAACGGGAATTCCCGTTTTTTAGAATCAAGTTTAGCAGAATCAAAATATTCTTTAAAAACGTAATGTTGGAAAACTTTTAACTGCATTCCTAATTGGAAGAAATCTGGGGTTATTGCGGTTTCTGATGCATGTTTATCCACAGCGATAGTGTTGTTTCATTTTTAATTTACCGCTATTTTTTTTTTGTATTGCTCAAAGATTCTACAGTGCTATATCTAGGAATTGATGAGGTGAAAAGGCGCCTTTAACATAAAGACAAAAATTCTTTAAAACTTTTAGGGTTGTAGACACGCGTCTAATGAGTCTGCCTAAAATGAGCCTCTGTTTATAAGATAATTTCTTTGCTCGTTAATTTCACTGATATTATTAGCTTTTTACAACTTATTCTTTCTTCTTTTTTTTTTTTACTATTTTTGTTTATATGTAAAAACTAAACGTTTCAGTTTTGGTATTGCCTATAAACATTTGTGTTGCTAGTGTCCACATTTTGTGGTATATGTTATTTTTCTTATCTTATTTTTCATTTCTGACTTTCTCACTTTGCCGATTGGTTTCAAAATGACTTCTTTATTAATGGCAAATGTATTCTAGTCCGCTATTGTTTTTGTTCATACAAATCGATACACATGATCAATACAATAGGCTTTGTGTTATTTTATTTCACTTCCCCTCTTGTTCAGTTTTGCACGATGTGTGTGTTGGACAAGGTTGACGAGTAATATTGCTTAATTCCTGGTAATTAATTGATTCAAGAGACAGCTATCAGTAGATGTGTGAAGGGGCTGTCATTCTCCTGCTTTTAAACTATTTTTGAAGAGCATGCTTATTTATTTATATTATGTATTTATCATTAAATGATGATCAATTTATTGCAAAGATTTTTTTGCACAGCATCAGTTTACGATTTTTAATCAATCCGAATTATCTTTAAATCAGTTTATACATTTACGTTCTTTTTTGCATTTTTCTATAATAGTTATAATAGTTTATAGTTGTATGTTGCTCCCAGCCGACTCTAGTCTAAGAAGGCTGTCTGTCACCCCTCCAAAAGGTTATTAGAGGATTAGCGCCCGCCCGCGATTACAGAAAGTGGAGCAGGAGTTTGGGACAAAGAATACAACCCTTTCTGTGCCTGAGGCGATGCTTCAGATGAAAGTTTGTAGGGATAGCCTAGCAAGCATTCCTTTTCTGATGTTGGTTACGATTTTTTCCACTAGATGTCGGTAATTGCAGATATCTGTAATTGAATTACAGATATCTATAAATGGTGCGTATTTACAGATATCTTTAAATGAATTACAGATATCTTTAAATCAATTACAGATATCTATAATTGAATTGCAGATATCTGTAATTAATTTAAAGATATCTGTAAATACGTGCCACTTATAGATATCTGTAATTCAATTACAGATATCTATAATTCAATTGCAGATAGCTCTAATTCAATTACAGATATCTATAATTCAATTGCAGATATCTCTAATTCAATTACAGATATCTGTAATTCATTTACAGATATCTGCAATTCATTTAAAGATATCTGTAATTCATTTAAATTCGCAGTATTTAAAGATATCTGTAATTCGCAGTATTTAAAGATATCTGTAATTGAATTGCAGATATCTGTAAATGAATTACAGATATCTTTAAATGAATTGCAGATATCTTTAAATGAATTACAGATATCTGTAATTGAATTAGAGATATCTCCAATTCTGCAATAAAAAACGGAATGGCTTGCCATAGTGGTCGTCAAAGTACTTGAAGCCTGCATGGAGAGCGTTCACGAATTACATGAAACCTGGAGAGGGGAGGGAGGATTAAGTAAATGTGTTACCATCTGTTATGATGGTGGAGGGAGGGGGGAAGTATGTTCGTAAGTGTTTCGTAACACACAAGTTTAAATTATTGTTTACAAACATTTTCCAAATTTTTTCGTTAAATTCTATTGGTTAAACTATTTTTCTGACTTCTGTTTACAAATTGAAAGTTTTATTTTTTTTTCAACATCACTGGTTATTACGCCCCTTGATACTAAGTTCAACTTATAAAAACGAATTCATCCAACAAAATGTTTATAATTTGTTGGGGAGTTCAAAAATTTAACATAGTTTCAGGTGAGGTTATGTCAAGTGTTAGGTTGGTGTTACCAAGGGGGGGGGGGGGGGGAGGCGGGGTACAAATTGCTAGAAAAAAAGTATTACGTAATTTGTGAACGCTCCCTTACGAAGAAACAGCAACTGACATACATTTCTTGTCAGGGTCTTTAGGTACAGGTATGTGCAGAGTGGTGCTGTAAATTATAGCATATTATGCAAAGAGTAGGTGGTCAGGTAGGAAATTAAAGTTGTTCGTACCTTAGGTTAACATTTCTGATTTTGTTTCCGAGATGACCACGGTGACTTAATTATTCCGATTTGCGTGGTGTTGGCAGCATGGTGTTGCGTGGTATTGGACATATCTGTTTGGCAGGAAAGCTACTCGGTCAGCAAAACAGATGCTTGTAATTTCCGTAATTCCTAAACTAACGTGTTCCGTTTTTTTCAAAGGCCATGCCTTGCCAATGTCTACAAATTGCTAATATACACTGGGGTTCTACGAAGCATAGTTAAAAAGTTAGCATGATGGTGACCTTGAAAATCTGTGCCAAGGTCAGTGATCGACATACGCTTAGTTGGCCCCCCTTTCGCATACATACCATGCAAAGTTTCATTGCCCTAGAATTAACCATCTGTGATTGCCAGGGATGGCCCTTCCTTTCTGCCCCACCCTGTATAATGAAAGGGGTGAAACCAGTCAGAACTCATATCGAAGAACAATTCGTTTATTTTCGTATAATCACTGTTGTCATTACTGGAACTCGCGCTGAACGTCTTTATCGTTAATTTGTCTCTCGTTCTAAGTCATTATTTGTACCACTACGATGTTCAGAGCAAGCTGAGAAGCTTTTAAGTTTTTGCTATCCCAGTCAACTTTCGGTAATAGCTTCTCAGATCGATCTGGACAACGTAGTGGTACAAATAATGACTTCGAATGGGAGACAAGTTATCAATAAGTACAGAGCTAGTTCCAGTGATGATAATAGCACATAAGCATCAATTTAATTCATTATAGGTGTGGATTGTTGTACGATACGAGTTCTGGCTCGTGTCACTCCTCTCATTATATGTATAGTATACTCTGTATCCATGCGGCGTGCGAGTGACGAGACAACGAGTCCCTGTGGTTTAATTTATCTGAGGAATTAACGGCTCACGGTTCCACTGATGTTGAATAAACAAAGAAGCTTCACGAAACGAGTCCACAGAAGACTGTAGGCGCTTTTCCCTTTTGCATCACTCTTAAATCAAGATCATCTACACATGGCGATAATGACATAAACGAAGACAGTCCAGGCATAAGAGAGGATGAATACGACGAAAAGAACGATCAGGCCTTCAGTTCGTGTTGTATGGCACAGTCATCCATTACGCAAGAACAGCTGTAGTGAGTCAGAGATATGGGCTGTCAAGCAAAGCTGCAGCTACCATTGCTACTAGTATTATGCTTGATCTAGGCTTTATATAAAAGCAAAATAGCCGGATAAAACCTACGATGAATATGGCTAAAAACTAGTTTCATGAATGATGGCCCGTTATTTATGATGGTCGCCATGATAAAACATTTATAAATGAACAACAGGCTGTTGAATTTTATAGAAAACCAATACTAGAAGAACACTATTCACTGGTACGAGAGTCCAGATCCCAGTACGTCCAGCACATTATGTGTAAATCAGGTTCCAATCTTGACCTTTTGAAAGCATTTACATGGTACTGTAGTGTCTGGAGACTTGGACGACTTACTTGTGATTGGACCGGTTGGATTGGACCGATTGGATACGGTTGTCAAGTGGTGTAAATACTGGTATCATTCGCCAGACCAAGTTGAAGATCACTAGGAGACAACCTCATGGATGGTTGGGTAATTTGCCTTCCACATTTTAATGCATCCTCTGGAGACATTTCTTTGAGTTCACTGATGGTCCAACATCTGGCCCTACTTCCTGCACTGGTATATTTGGGAAACAATTTCCAGGTTGTGAGGAACTTGCTGTGTTTGTGTTAAGATGTTAGATTGTGACTTGCCATAGGTCGACCGTAAGCATGGATCAACAATATTTGCAACAAATTTCTCTTGCTAGCCGTGCTCCAGGTCTGACTGGCTAACCACTGCTAATATGGTCTTGAAAGTCTACATGTCTACCAAAAAAGAAAACCACCCATCAGCTGGCATGAAAACGAGCATGCATGCTAAGGTTTATACTCCGTCCTGGTATAGAATTAAGTCTCAACACTCCATCACGGATGGAACAAGGCATCTATGGAAAGTTAAGTCCGCTCGATTGCTCAGGTAGTACCTCGAAGTTACTGACCAAGTAACAGCCCTAAATGATTTCGTTGGCTCTCCAGAAAACATTGTTTTGAGTACAAATGCGTGGGGGTACACATATCAGGGTATGATTTTGAAAGCCTGGGAACGCATTACAGCTGAAGTTCCAGTTGTTCGCAGCTTTACCAACTTGCAGAGTAACTTCCAGCAAAAGAGTATGGTGCATCTCAGCTATTGGTTTAGCTGCAAAATGTTCTTTCCGCCAATCTCAAATCCGTTCATTTTGCTGATATTTCAAAAACGTTGACTGAGGGAAGTGAAACTGACAATAGCAAATGGATGTTCATTGATTTCTCCGCCATACTCAAGCTTTTGAATGTATGGGTAAAGCTGATGACTAAAGCGTCAAGCTAATGATGTAGTGCATGAAACAAGGATGGGTTTATTCGTGCTACATTAAACCAATTTCAAGCAAATTAAAGAAAATTAAATTAAAGCTAAATTAAAGCAAAACATTTCAGTAGCTAATTATAAATATACAGAAGCCAAGTTATTTTTTAGTTCAGCGAAGAACAATGTTTTACTAAGGTCTATTCTGATTAGCTAAGTAAAAATTTCGTTTTAAAATATATTTTGTTTCGCAGCTAATAGTGATTGGGATTGTTACATTTCTGCACTACCACAATCCGTTCCAAGAATGTTTTTTTTTAGCAATTGTTTTAATTGCGTTTAGAACATTTTTTAGAACAATCTTTAGAATCATGTTTAGAAGAATTTTTAAACAATTTTTTTGCGCTTTTCTTTAATTTCCGAAAATTTAGACTCCTTACCGTGGAAGAAGATACGAACTATAGCAATGACAATTTTTCTGTCGTTAGTCATGTCATGTGATGTCTTTGTTTCAGTGAAAAATAAAATGTAGCAGGATGATCCGAGAATTTATAGGTAGCACGAAACTAAACGTGTGTATGTGCTTTGTGAGAGACTGTAATACAGGAATATAAAAATCAAATACCGATAATTCAAATACATAAAACTCAATTTGCAGTGTGCAAGAGGCACAATATCTTGTTTCCGTACGATGTGCGTAATCATATGATGTGCCTGCCTGCGTGCGTGTTTGTACCTCTACTCCTCCAGAACCAAAGCACCTACAAAGATGGGAGTAGGACCAAACGAAAGATAATTAAATTTCGCTTTTAATAGACCTATTTTCATCGCTATAACTTGATATTATCATCGTCAAATATGCGAAAAATCCTGAAAAAATAACGTCAAAGTTCATTTTTTTTAAACCGTCTTCATGTTTGTTCATGACGTCATAGTTTGTTCATGAAAACCTCCTCGAGCGAAGAGAGATGATCTGGAAAAGGATGCACGGAGGACGTATTTTGCAACACACCACATATACATCTTAAAATTGGTTTTGTATTAACCAATGAATTGAAGAATTGATGCATGGAAAAACCAAAACAATAGATTTGGTTTTAAAACGGTGTCAAACATTCGTGTTTCGGAAGCACGAAGGTGTGTGGATTGAACAAGCAGAGCGAGCGATTTCCACGTGAAGTAAACCTTTCCAATATGTGTTTCGCTTTGCTCTTGCAATCTTTCATCTCTCACCTTTGTAGGAGATTACATCTGACGTTCTGTAGATGTTTCTCCAAATGTGGGATCATCAGAAAGTGAAATGATGGAAAAATCTGTACTGAGCAGGACGTAAAGAACAATATTCTTAACATAAGTGAAACAAGAAAACCCATATAAAGTGTATACTAACATAAATTACAAATGATGTGTGGTTCTTGGTGGTTACATTGATTCAGTCACGTGTCTGAGGAAATGTTTACGCTGATTGAGTGAGCGAAGCGAACGAAAATCAGCGTTTGTCATCAGAAACAGCGCTTTTCTGATAAATAGATTGATCTTTTTGCTTGACTCTTTGGGCGTAAAAATAATAGTGACCTTCTCTCAAGATAACCGATATCGCATACTACACTCTTATAATTTGCTTGATCTTTTTTTATGTGGAAGGTCTGTCTGTATCATAAGGTATGCGGCAAGAAATCTCCTCGAGCGCAGCGAGACGACGCGGAATGAGCGAGCGAAGCGAGCGACTCCGCTAGTCTACATAATTAAAATCATATGATGTGCGTGCGTGCGTGCGTATTTGTACCTCTACTCCTCTGGAACAAAAGCACCTACAAAGATGGGAGTATAGGACTAAACAAAAGATAATTAAATTTCGCTTTTAATAGGTCTATTTTCATCGCTGTAACTTGATGATATCACCCTCAAATAAGAAAAAGGACCTGAAAAACTAACGACAAAGTTTTTTTACCCGCATGATGTTTGTTCATGACGTCATGAGGTTCGTTCATGACGTCATTGTTTGTTCATGAAAACCTCCTCGAGCAAAGAGAGATGATCTGGAAAAGGATGCACGTACGATGTATTTTGCAACACACCACAAACAAATCTTAAAATTGGTTTCAAGTTTGTATTAACCAATGAATTGATGAATTGATGCATGGAAAAATTAAAACAATAGATTTGGTTTTAAAAGGGTGTCAAACATTCGTGTTTCTGAAGCACGGAGGCGCGCGGATTAAAAGAGCAAAGCGAGCGATTTCCACATAAACTAAACCTTTTCAATGTGTCTCTCGCTTTGCTCTATCGTAGGAGAGTACATCTGACGTTCTGCATATGTTTCTTCAATTGAGGGATCATCAGAAAGTGAAGTGATAAGACGCCCATGGAAAAATATGTACTGAGCAGGATGTAAAGAGCAATATTCTTAAAATAAGTAAAACAAGAAAACCCATATAAAGTGTATACTAACACAAATTACCAGTGATGTGTGGTTCTTGGTAGTTGCATCGATTCAGTCACGTTTTTGAGGAAATATCTGCGCTGATTGAGTGAGCGAAGCGAACGAACATCAGCGTTTGTCATCAGAAACAGCGCGTTTTTGATAAATTGCTTGATCTTAACTTTTTGCTTGACTCCTTGGACGTAAAAAAAAATAATATTGACATTCTCTCGAGATTACCAATATCGCATACTACACTCTTATACTTTGCTTGGTGGTTTTTTTATGTGGAAGGTCTGTCTGTATCATAAGTGTTGCACCAAGAAATCTCCTCGAGCGCAGCGAGACGACACAGAATGAGCGAGCGAAGCGAGCGACTCCGCTAGTCTCCATAATTAAAATCATATGATGTGCGTGCGTGCGTACGTGTGTGCGTGCGTGTGCGTGCGTGTTTGTAACTCTACTCCTCCGGAACCAAAGCACCTACAAAGATGGGAGTAGGACCAAACGAAAGATAATTAAATTTCGCTTTTAATAGGCCTATTTTCATCGCTGTACCTTGATATTATGATCCTCAAATAAGCGAAAGAACCTGAAAAACTAACGCCAAGGTTCGTTTTTTTAAACCCTCATCATGTTTGTTCATGACGTCATAGTTTGTTCATGAAAACCTCCTCGAGCGAAGAGAGATGATCTGGAAAAGGATGCACGGAGGACGTATTTTGCAACACACCACATATACATCTTAAAATTGGTTTTGTATTAACCAATGAATTGATGCATGGAAAAATCAAAACAATAGATTCGGTTTTAAAACGGTGTCAAACATTCGTGTTTTTGAAGAATGGAAGGAAGGAAGAAATATTGAATGGAAAGATGGAAGGAAGGATAAAAAAAGGAAGGAAGGATGGATGAAAGGAAGGAACGAATTAAGAATGGATGGAAGGATGGAAAAGAGGAAGAAAGGATGTGAGAATGGACGGAAGAATGGATGGATGGAAGGAAGGATGGAAAAAAGGAAGGAAGGAATGAAGGAACGAACAAATTACGAATGTAAGGATGGAAGGAAGGAACGAATTAAGGATGGATGGAAGGAAGGACGTATG
>JAHWFP010177467.1:50288-61078 GCA_023313725.1 Lithobius niger
GTAGGATGGAAGGAACGATAGAAGAATGGATGGAAGGAAAGAAGAAGTGATGGATGGAAGGATGAAGGGAAGGATGAAAAAAGGAAGGATGGAAGGATAGAAGGAAGGATGGATGCTGGAAGGATGGAAGGAAAGGAAGGAAGGAAGGATGGATGGATGAATGGATGGATGGATGGATCGAAGGAAGGATAGAAGGAAGGAAGGAAGGTTGGATGGATGGATGGATAGAAGGAAGGATGGATGGATGGAGGGAGGGATGGGTGGAGGGTAGGAAGGAAGGGATGGATGGATGGAAAAAAGGATGGTTGGAAGGAAGGGTGGAAGCAAGGATGGATGGAAGGATGGGTGGATCTGAATGTGTATTAACTGATTTCATGCATGAAAAAAAAACAGACCCATAGACCTGGTTTTGAAAGGGCGTCATTTTCTTGGGTTCTTAAGCACGGTAGTGTGTGGATTGAGCGAGCAAAGTGAGCGATTTCCACGTAAACTAAACCTTTTCAATGTGTGTCTCGCTTTGCTCTCGCAATCTTTCATCTCTCACCTTCGTAGGAGATTACATCTGACGTTCTGCAGATGTTTCTTCAATTGAGGGATCATCAGAAAGTGAAGTGATAAGACGCCCATGGAAAAATATGTACTGAGCAGGACGTAAAGAACAATATTCTTAAAATAAGTAAAACAAGAAAACCCATATAAAGTGTATACCAACACAAATTACAAGTGATGTGTGGTTCTTGGTGGTTACATTGATTCAGTCACGTTTCTGAGGTAATGTTAGCGCTGATTGAGTGAGCGAAGCGAATGAAAATTAGCGTTTGTCATCAGAAACAGCGCTTTTCTGATAAATTACTTGATCTTTTTGCTTGACTTCTTGGACGTAAAAAAATAATATTGACCTTCTCCCGAGATAACCGATATCGCATACTACACTCTTATAACTTGCTTGATCGTTTTTCATGTGGGAGGTCTGTCTGTATCACAAGTATTGCAGCAAGAAATCTCCTCGAGCGCAGCGAGACGACATGGAATGAGCGAGCGACTCCGCTAGTTATAATTATTTCATATTTAATTTTTTATTATATTTTCTTTATTTATTTGCGTTTTTGTTTGTATTTTTTAATTTTATTAATAAAAACAAAATAATAATAATAATATTAATAATTTTTTAATTAATAATAATAATTTATTGTTACTTTGCACGAAATTTATTGAATTTGTACGTGCACCAATACAAGTATTACAATGTTATAATTATTTACATCAATATGGTAACATAAAAGTATAATTATACATATATACAGCATTCACATTACTCGCTTGTTATTTACATGTAAAAATGAAACAGTTCATAGTTAATGTTCCAGAGGCTATGGAATGGTATGTAAAATTCTAAGTCTAAAATTTACTCAGTTATACATTTTTTTTAATCTCATGTTTTAATTTATTTGCTGTTAAAGTATCTTTATTTATTTGGTAATTTGGTAAAAATATACGGCGTACTGAGAAATTTTATCCTCTCTTCCCATTGAGTTTGGATATTTTGTTACCTTTGCCCAGTACTGATTGTTTCTTATTTGTCGTTCAATTGGGTCTTTCCACTCACTTTTAAAAGAAATATGGACAAGTGTAGAGTATTGAATTATGCCAGAAAGTGTCATTATTTTGATCTTTTGGGGTTATTTCGATAAAAAAAATAAAACTTTTGCCGATTTGTTGAATATTTTTTGTAGCCGGCCAATAAGTCCTTTTGACCCAACACCCCGTGTCCCTCCCTGTGTTCTCTTCATGAGGCTGATGACCAACAAATTCTAGTTCTATTTGTACTGCTAAGCATATCTTGTGTACCAATTCATGTTTTAGCACGATCAGCAAGAATTTGTTGGTCAATAACCGCATACAGGTACGTGCGGTAATTTGCTGGTCAATAACATCATATAGGTGAGTGTGCAGGGTCCCCACCTATGAGGTTATTGGCCAACAAATTTTTGCTGATCGTGCTAAAACATGAAAGGGCACAGGAAGAGGCCTTAGGGGGTACCTCGATGGGTTCCATAGCTAGCTCGTTTTATAAGCTAAGAATTGACTTGTGTACCAAAGTTCATGGCTTTTAGCTCTATATGCATGATTAGCCCAAATTATAGTCGGTAACAGTTGAACTACACCTGGAGATCGAACCAATGAACCGATGCTTAAGTTTTATAGCTTAAAACGTAGGTGTGAATAAGGTCTAGGGCCTTTTGAACGCTATTGTAATGTAACTACGGTTGTTGTTGTTCTTCTTGTTGGGGATATTTTGCTCTCACCCATCTGGAGATCGAACCTAAGAACCGATTTTCAACTTTTTGTAGCTTAAAATTGAGTATTAAAAAGGTTCTCTTATAACAGTTATTTTAAGGTGATTGCAGTATTCGTTTCCTTGTTATTCTTGTTGGAACAAGACAAAAAATAATAGCTATTAGTATTAAAAAACGCTTAAGCGTATAAAATACAGATGTAAGCGATAAAAACCTTAAAGTTCTAAAGGAACAGACATAAAGAAATGTAAGGCATCAGCGTCGCACTACTATGTGTAAAAAAAAGCCCAAGCTTGTTTTTTTGGGACAATGGAGATTCTTTTACACGTATTAGTGCGACACTGATGGCTTACGTGTCTTTTTCTGATATCGGTTCCTTTAGCGCTTCAAGTTTTTTAAGGCTTACATCTGTATTTTATACGCTTAAGCATTCTTAATACTAATTAATTAGTATTTTTTCACATTTAACATTCCGCAATTTACGTTTTTTATACATAAATACAACCACCCCACCACCCCTTTTGCCCAACCTACAGTTATTATAATGGCATATGCTAATCCATTTCATAGTTAATTAGTTCGTCAGTGTTTATGTTAATTTCAGTGAAATCTTTGCATTCCCATATAACACTACTATTTTCAGTTTCAATCTGAAACAAGTCCCAATTTTTTCTACAGCTAGGACTGTCGATATGTAGACCAATTATCCTTGCATTACCTTTTAAAGATAACTCCTTTTATGTGTTCAAGATAATCTTGAAAATTACCATACGTTTCTTTTGTGTCTTGATCGTGTTCCTCATCTTGATTAATCTCCTCCAGTTCTTTGCTGTTTATTTTGGCGATATTTTCTAGGTGTGCAGCACTCTTGATTGTGTGGACATACTTTTCATTCTTGGTTTTCCTCTCTGATCCAAATGTATTTGAATTCATGTTTCGATTGTTCTTTACTTTTCCTTAACAGCTGTTTATAAAACGGACTCAGATGTTCATTTACACAGATTTTGGTTTTGTTCCTATTTTTAAAAATGTCATCATTGGTGATTCTGCCTTTTGTTCCAGTGAGCCAACTGTCTTGTGTGATGACTATTAAATTGAACAAATTATTGTTTCCGTCTTTGTTTTGCTTTTAGTAGGTAGTCTATGCATCTTTTCTGTTCGATTATCTTCAAAATGTTAGATTCGTAAGCTATCAATAAGCCGGTGTATTGTGCCTCTCATGTCTTCATTTTTCTCTGTCTCTACCCATAAATTTCAATATTTTTGTTTCGACTGTATTTTTCACTCTCGTTTTGGGTCTGTTGTAATTCATCCATTTTAGCCTGTTGTTTCTTCTTATGATCATTAACTTTGGCTATTTTCTCTTCTAACACTTTTAATTGTGTTTTATGGCTTCATTCTTCTTTTTGAATTCTATGTTTTCTGTACGTATATTGTCATATTGGTTTTCTAAGAATTTCATTCCTGCATGTATTTCTTCATTAACTTTTTTCAACTCGCTGAGTTTTGTCACGATAGGATTCATTGTACCACCCTCTTTCCCTGTTGTTGTCGGAATTCTGAAGTCTTCCTTTAGTTCTTCCTCTTATTTGTTGTTTTCGTTATCAATTTCGTCTTCATTATTATTTGATTTTGATCTTTGTCTTTTGCACATCCATTCTTCCCTTTTTTTGTTCATCCAATATTGTCGCTGCCAAGCCCGAACATTTTGTGTGGTAATTCTTTTTGCATAAAATACAAACCAGGAAGTCTCCTTCATTTTGCTATAGAAAATTTTCCCACTCTTGGCATCTTGCCATTTTCGTTATCTATGTTTGATTTTATATTGGTGTCGTTTTTATGTGTCTCGCACCTTATTTTTAAATTCGTCATCACTTATGGTTTGCTCAGTTTTCCACTCTCCTTAGTAATGAAAGTTCGTATTTCGTGTAGTTTGAAAATGCACTCCCATCCAAGTCGGAAGATTACAATCCACTGGGAAATTTCATGTACTTCGCTCTCTCGTCACTTGCGATTGTAAATGCTCCTCATTACAACAGATGACCGTATACGTCACATGTAATTCGTTTAATCGTCACTTATGATGTGTGAATGCTCCCTGTTTTCAGCTGGCTTAGTCGATTCCTTCTCCAATTCAGATTTTGAAATTCTTGTCTTCCAGTTACCCTGAACTAGAAGGCAAGATATTTGAATTTCAAAATCTGAAATCATGCCAGCCAAAAACAGGGAGCATTCAGAAATCATAAGTGACGATTAAACGAATAACAAGTGACGTATACGATCATCTGCAGTAACAAGGAGCATTTACAGCCGCAAGTGACGAGCGAGCGAAGTACATGAAATTGCCCAGTGGATTGTAATCTTCCGACTTGGATGGGAGTGCATTTTCAAACTACACGAAATACGAACTTTCTTACTAAGGAGAGTTGCTTTTGGTCTTCATTTGTTCTCTGATAACTTAAGTTTGACAAATTACCAATCCATCGATGCTATAGAAGAGTTTGATAAGCACAATTTGAAAAATCCTACTGGACGAAGCAATGGGGCACTCCAGACATGCCATTTGTGATCGTAAAATGACGTAAATAATAATAATAATGACAATAATACTATAACTTATAACAATATAGTAAAATTTTTACATAATGACTCGAAATTTGATATGGCAAACTTGTATAAGTCTACAAATTAAATTGGACAATAAATACATGTAATCTAAAAACTTTCTTTCTGTATAATAAAAAAGAAATGAATAAAAATAAATAATCATAACTTCAGATATTTTTACACTATATATAAAAATCCTATTTTGAACAATACATCTCACTGGTATGACAACACTATTTACATTATTTGTTTATTTTCTGTTTGTAATTTATCTCAGTCTGCCATATCTATTCTTATCTCCTTTAACGAACGCGTAATTACTCACACAATTACAGAAACTAAAACAGAAACCATCAAATGCAAACACAGGCCAAAAAACTGCCTTAACTAGGAGTCTGTTTGTTTTACAAATTATAAATGTACACAAAATACACATATAGCCACTCACACGAAACAGACTTAAAATATAAAACAAACACAAATATATAAAAAAAAAAAACCTGTAAAACACACAAATTAAGCGCACGGAAACATTCAAACGCATACGCACACACACACACACACAAACATTACACATTTCAAAAACAAACTGCGTGCACTTTCTGACATACTTTCTTGAGTAAAGACAGTCTGTGTTCCCTGGAATTGGAGTTCAAATTATAGTTTGTTGCGTTCGAGTGAACTCTAATCCGTTTTTATTCGTGTGCCTTCACTGCCTTCACAGTGTGGGGATACGATCTCTAATTCTTTTTTCTAAACGGCAAACCCTTTTTTTGTTCAGTTAGTCTATTATTATCTCCTTTAAATTCATCTTGAACTCTTTTAAACTTTAGTACTTTAAGCCATACGTATTTTTCCATCTTGGCCTTTCAAATCTTTGAGAATATATTCTTAATTTAGACCTTTTATCGTCATTATAATTTTGAAATTTATTGTTATAGTAATTTTCTGTTATAACCCTATAGTCACAGATTTGCAAGACTGTTAAATATCTTATCACATAAGTAAGATCTGTTGCAGGTTAAGAAGATCATCGGCATAAGCAAAACAGCTTCACTACAATTTTGGTTTTTTTCCCATTTTTTTTGCACGTGTTATGTCTTATTTGTTTATTTATTCATCCTTACTGGAATTTGAGTTTGAGTTTTATTGCCAGGAACCTCGGCCCAAAGCCATGCGTCCCCACAGAAACTAATCCAGCAAAGACAACTCACTACACAATACCGCATATCACAACAGCAACAAGCCAGAAACAAGAAAATGCTCGGAAGAACAGGAACAGCGTAACAAGTATAGTAGCAACATAACAACAACAGCATAACAGGATGGAAGAAGAAGGGGGCAGGCTCATACTCGTATCCCGGTCTCTTCAACAAACCGTGCCACTGCGCAGAGACGCCGGCATACTCCTGTGCCAGCACTGAGAGAGAGCTCTTTTAGATCATGGGCCATTCTAATAGTTGCAGATTTCTGCCTGTGCAAATGAAGACCTCTGCACTTATACAAGAGATGTCATAGGGTCTGAGGCTGTCTACATACTAAGCAGTCTGGAGAATCTACCCAGCCTATCCTGTGCTGGTGGGCACGGAGAAGGGAGTGATGAGTGCAAAGACGAGAGATCGTTGTGCACTGCCACAACGGGAGACTATCAAAGGGGAAACCCTAAAGCATTCAGCGTGGAAGTGGTACAAAGTGCGGCCAGTGGTGGCCCCATTCCTTCAAAAACCACGCTTGCAAAGCAGGACACTTCAGCACCGGGAGGGAAATCGGGAATATAACATCCGCAAGCTTGTGACAGGCCTCCCTAGCAAGGCCATCCGCCCGATCATTGCTGCTGGCACCACTATGCCTTCTGATCCATAGAGGCGCACCATCTCGATATAGGATGCAACATGAAGTTTGTGACAGACCTCAAAAACAATAGGATCACTGAGGTCGAGAGACAGCACAGCAAAGTATCCAGCGCGGTTGCGAGTCAGTGTAAACAGTGTAGGATGTCAAGTTCACATCTAGGGCTAGGTCTGAGGCAACAGAGATGGCACACAACTCAGCCATAGTGCTAGAGGACACACCCTGCAGTTTTCTACTGTAAAACACCTTGAGGGAGGGGATGACAACACCAATGCCACTTGAGTGCAAGTTCCGATGAAATGACGCATCACAAAATATTTCACAGTCTGTGTTCGATGCCAGGAAAACATCACCCAACTGAGAGCACCAAACCCATGGGCTAAATGCGACAACCCGCGCAACTCGCAGAGGCTCAACAGAGGACACTTTCTGAAGCCAATGGGCCGCACATCCTAGGGGACCCAGAGCAACTAGAGCTGCCGGGTGCAGGACACTATAATCCCTGATAATCTGATCAACACTGTCATTCGGGCCCCTGCTAATGTTCCGTAGCCCTAACAAGCACAGTAGCTCTGCAGCTCTGACATGCAAAGGAGGTTCACAGGACTCCACCCACAGAGCCTGAACAGACGTCGTCACAAAATATCGTGTGACCACTCGAAGACATTCATTGATAGCTGTCTGCAGAGTCTTGATGTGCCTTTGCACATGACGCAGAAATAGCAGATGGAAATCAAGGACCGCTCGAACGAAAACTCTGTAGATCGCAAGAAGTGGGCCATACTTCGTGCCCTAAATCCTGGAAAGGCGTTTGAAAACAGAAGTCCTCGACCGTATCCGCTCACGCAGGGCAGTTGTGTGCTGAGTCTAACTCCAGTCTCTCGTCCAGATACACACCAAGGCAACGAACACCCGATGCTTACTCGATCACTGTTCCTCCAACACAAATAGAGAGAGGAGTCGTACGCCTTACTCTAGACCTGCTAAAAACGACGAGTTCCGTTTTTGCAGGAGCAAGGAGAAGACCTCTGGTGACTAGGAGCGAAGAGATACGCTCAACAGCGTCCTCTGCACTCCTGCAACAGGCCTCAGGATCTGTGCCAGCAAACCACAGTGCCACATCATCTGCATAGCAGACAATGTTGTTTGCAACACCAACCTCAACCAAAATGATCGCAACAGCGAACAGAAGAGGACTAACACAGCTCCCTTGAGGGGGCCCTCTACTGGAACTCGCTGAAGCAGACCAAAAACCACTCACTCTCGTGGCATACTACTGGCGAACTCCCAAAAGAGCACAGATCGCATTAACCAGCTGCTGGCCAACTTCCATGCTGACCAGGCTGTAACGAACCCACTCAACTTCGACAGTACCATAAGCAGCTTTTATATCCAGAAAAACTGCTACTACCGCCAGTCCCTGGATCCACGACTCATAGATACCGGACAAAAGGTACATTATCGCATCCTGAGCACTACGCTCCGCTCGATAATCAAATTGAGACGGGGCAATGCAGCCATAATATTCAAGATGAGATTCCAGTCTCCTTACAATCATCCGTTCGTAAACTTTGCGAAAATTCGACAACAGTGAGATCGGTTTATAGTTGGTCACTTGAGACCTGACAGACCCTGGTTTATGAACAGGAACAATTATGGTGAACAACCAGGCTGGAGGGATCTGACTACCTGAAAAGATGGTCCGAAGGAGTGATACACCATCCGTAACGGCTGACGGACGAAGGCCTCGGAGAGCTCTATACGAAATACCATCAATTCCCGCAGCACTGCTATCTTACACTTTTCCAAAGCTGAAAAAAACTCCGCCTCTTCCCACGGAAGATCCACAGGAGAGTTCCCGACCGTGCTCTGCATAGGAACAGGAGGTCGCAGGCCAACTGGCAGGGCGTACACACTCGCAAATCTCTCACAAAAGGCATCAGCCATCACCTCTCCTCTCAGAACAGTGGTAGATGTTCACTCGTGTCATGGACCCACATTTGGGATAGACGCTGTGAACTCCCATTCACGACTTGCCAGGCTTTGGTAAGGGATGCAGCCGAGCAGACCTGACCACATACCCTGTCAGGGTACTGGTGTCGCTCTTTACGAATGATATAGGCAGACTCCTTAGACGTCCCCCGGTACTCAAACCAAGAAGCATCACTAGGATGACGCTTCCAGTGCCTGTTACCTCGCCTCCTGTCGCGAACTGCTAGCATACACAGAGTAGTCCACCAAGCTGGCTGAGCTTTCGATTTCGTCACAGCTTTAAACTCCCTCTTGCGAGGACTTACAGCAATCCCATTCGCTGCAACCCACTCATCCACAATGCCATTGGAAACACGTGGTTTCGACCGTAACTGCTGACGTGGGGGAGCACGGTCCCCAAGGGGCAATAGAACCACAGGGAAGTGGTCACTGCCTCGTTATTCATCGGGAGTACTTTTCAATACCGGATGAACACAGGAAAAAAATCGAGAACAGATTCTTGAGCAATACTCCCGTACCAACGTGAGAACGTTGGTGTCCCGTCATCGACAACAAGAAGATTACTCCGCTCAAGTGCTTTGCTCAAACACTGCCACCGTGTGTCAACATGGCCAGAACCCCAATCATAGTGATGGGGATTAGAGTCTCCACACACTATGAGTGGACGCGGGAACTGCTTAAACCAGGATTCCCACTCATCAACTATTCGTGCATTTTTCGCATGCACTACAGCAACAGACAACCACTGATTAAGCATAAAGATCCTCACGGAACAAGCCTCTAGACCCTCATACTCCTCAAGAATAGGACACAACACGTATGGCACAGCCCATTTAATAAACACACCTACACCCTTCCAAGTAGAAATGAAATCAGATATGTGTAAATGGCAAAAATGAAAGAATACGTGTTTCAGCTAAACGCATATAGTTTTAAACCAAACTAATCTTTGTTGTTAATTTCGAGGGACTTAGCAGCTAGAAACGATGGAACGGCGCATTTATTTCATGATGCGAGCTTTTAGGTGTGAGCAGAATTGTTTCTAATTGGGAAGCAAGAATTCACGCACGTTCATACCATTGTAAAAAAATTACGTGCAACAATTTGGCGGTACACGTCACGAAATTTGCCATTATTGGCGGGTTAAAAGCTTGAACCTGGTTGCACAAGCAAAGCGAAGGAAAATCAGCATTCTGTAGCCAGTGGGCGCAAAAAATGCACTGAAAAAATTCAACCCCGTGAGCAAATCATCATCCAGATTGTTTAGTGTTAAGAAACTAACATCACTGGAGGAGGTCAGGGATCTGGACAAAGAAAAAAAAGGAACTCAGTCTGCACGAGTCTAACAATTAGTAACAAATGATATCAAAACAATTCAAGTTTCAATGCGTAAATTTATGCTAACATACACTACAGCACAAATAAATACAGATGTCAAATAAACCTACAAACCAACGGGGCTTTTAAAAGACAACAAAGTACGCATTCAATACAAAAAGGGAGGAGGGATCGGGAACAGGGACATAGGGAAAGGCGACAGGACTACACAAATAGAACTAGTACAAATAAATCATGGTGAAATGAATGTGAGGATGTGCTGATTGAGTGAGTGAAGCAAATTGTTTTAAAGTAAGCAGCAACAATCATTGCGTGCACGACCATTGGTGCTTGGTAAATGAACAAAAATTATAATTGCAACAATTATAACTCCAATGTACCCCATTTTGTTGTTAAAGATAACATCAAATGAATGATTATGCTTCAGCGGAATGAGTTGGTTACCTTAAAAGGGCTAAAAGAAACTGCTTAGCCTAACTCATTTGCGTTCCTATTTATTTAATAGGGAAGTTATGTGTGTGTGTGTGAGGGGGAAGACGACACGTTCTATCAAAAGACCATTGCTGCACAAATTCTACCAAAAGGCCATTGATGGACACATTCTTCCAAAAGACCATTGATGAACACATTCTACCAAAGACCATTGGTGGACACATTCTACCAAAGACCATTGGTGGACACATTCTGCCAAAAGACCATTGATGG
>JAHWFP010177468.1:0-23745 GCA_023313725.1 Lithobius niger
GTTTAAATCCAATTCCAGTATGCAACACGAAATTAAACGAGTCTCTTGCCCGCCTCTCCTTCTTTATATGGCCTCCAGCCAAGTACACGAACCGTTAGCTGTATCAACACTCACACTGTTTACACTACAGATCACAGCTTCTTCATCCATCCTCCCTACTTCAGCAATCCTAGTTAGTTCAACACCCACGGCTACATCACCCCCCCCCCCCAACAATTCCCTACCCACCAACTCACTCTCTCTCCGCCTTTTTGCAATTAAAAATAACTTGAGTCTTCCAGCTTCGAAGATAAACGAGTTTGCTATTTCAGGCAGAAAACTCGAGATGACGCGGGGGAGTAGAGCGAATAGGGGGGACGAAGGGGGGGGGGGAGGAGGGGAGGCTTTAGTATTTATATACGTCTATGTCGTTCAGGAATGTACCCAAGCTGTTGATGGGTCGGCTTGCATAGCTTGGCCACACACACACAGACACACACGCACATGGAAGATTCTGTTTGGGAGATGGAGGCCAACAGGAAGAAGGCGCCCAACGAACGCAAACAAACTTGCACCACAGGCCAAACGAGGCTGTTTAGACAAGGCAAGAAGAACAGCGCAAACGACAGATCCAACCGAGGGTTTTAAAAGAAAACAAACCCTCTTCTCGTTTTCATTATACCCCTCTCATTTCTCCACACCTTCCCTTACCAACCGCTAAAAGAGACGTTCAACTAAAAATCGGTTCGAGGAATTTGGCTAGTGAAGCGAAAGCGCTTCTAACCCTAAAACAAAATCGGCAGCAAAAGTCGACAGAACCGGTCACCGGTGTACGGAATTAACTGTGGCGTATGAACGACGTGGAAAGTTGAATTGAAACAATCACGAACACACAACACCACAACATAAACAAGTCACTCATCTACTAGTCGACTTGCCTACTTGACTTTCGGAGGAATGGCAAACGTCCATCTTTATCACTACGGATGGGTAAGTTCTAATTTGAAACTGCGCCATAAAGGTCAGTGGTAACCACGCCTACCGCGGAAGTTAGAAATTCGAACTTACTCGAACAAGATGGATTGGTAGTTTCGTAATCCGTATACCGACTCATCTGATGAAGGCGGACGTTCCCCATTCCACCAAAGTTAAATTCGGCGATCCAGGCCCTAAAAGGTTTAGGGCCAATTCTCAGCCCAGCCATTCTTTTAGGTCCCATATGTCCATTGTTCGGCAGCGGGAATCGAACCAGCATCCACTGGGGTTAGAGGCTAAGACTTTGGACAACTCCGTTGCTGTTGTTCACTATGTTAGGGAGTGCCAGGATTTTCAAGGTAGGTTAGTAATTTCCCCGTCTTTAGAAAATTGGGGTGTTAATACTTCATCGTATGGACTAAAATGAAGGATCAGTCTCAAATGGACTCAGCCTGGGTCTCGTCTGTGGTCGATTTTAGTCTCATCCGTGATCACATGATTAAAATCAAGTTTGAATAGCATTTTGAAAAATAAGTTTGTCTCATCAGCGGGTATACCTCTGGCAATGCGGAGTTAGAACTGTGGGAGACCATGCTTCTGCGCAGAAACGATAAACATAAAAAAGTCTCCCGAAATTAGAACTGCCGGAAACTCACTGTCAGAATACACAAAGAAGGAAACTCCAGGTGTGCATAATCAAAACTGTGAAATAACCGCGCTTTGCGTCGGAACGATAAACATCCTAAACCCTCCCAAATCAGAACTGCCACAAACTCGCGGCAGGAGTACACGAAGAATGGAATTCTGGGTGGAATGAAACTCAATGCGCGATACACATGGTGCCTCTGCCCACGATCCTTCCACTGTAGGACTAATGTTCTGGGAATGTGACTTCAACTGTAATCACGTATTTTAAAAATAATTAACTTTTTGCCGACCACAACATATGACACTAAAGAGAGACAATGAACCTATCATAGTCTTCTTTCTGCCCCTGCAGAAGCGTCAGACTATGACACTTGGCTTCACGGTATTACACGAAGTAAAGATGCCACTAACGCAACCCTTAAGGTGGCTTTCCAACCAGGTGGTCGGTGTCATGTTGAGATACGCTCCCGGAGGTGTATTGGTACTCTGTGGTTTGGCCGGTATTTCGCAGCTATAAAAGCTGTGAAATAGCAGACCAACGACAGAGAACCCGTGCATCAACTTTCACGAATGTCAATTGTGTGGCACTCGCCATTTGGCCAGTAGACATTAAAATGCACTCGCCATTGTCAATTACCTCCTCTCCAAGTAGAAACAATTTTAGCAGATGTGCTACTACTTAATACTTAAGTATTGTTTGCTTTAACCTAACTCTCCAATCAACTAAAGTGGCTAGCGACATTGTTGCACACTTGGTTGGAGAGCCCTTATAATTCTGCACGCAAAGCCGCAAACCGCTTGTTTCTAGCTAATACTTTTCCCGAGATATGACAATTTAAGCGTCACAGTTTGTTAATCAGTCGCCATTTTGGCGAGTAGCTCTAAAAACCAAGTCGCCAACAGCTGAATTTTCTTCGCCGTTTGGTGAGTGGCGACCGACATTGGTGAAGGTTGCCGTGCATGCGTTGAGACGAGCACGTGCGAGACCTCTTTGCTAGAGCAAGAATACAAACCGACGTTGCCGATCAGCTCATTTGAGTTGCCGTAGGAAAAGAAGCCAAAAGCGGCGGACAGAGCAAATCGATAGAGTCTGGTGCGTTGCCTGCCGAAGGAAAATGAGTAGCATAATTTCAACCAGATCCTAAAACCTTGATTTTGGTAGGTTATTTTAAGCTGCGTCACCATTAGTGGGCCAAGTGCCACAATTATACGCACGTTACGTATAGTCAGGCAGTTCAAACTGGCATTCTGTTTGTCTGTTTGGGTACGAAGACAGTAGAGATAGTAGGTTAAGAAAGAGCAGCAGCTTATAAATCCATAGAGGTCTGTAGGATGCGGGAGTGTCCATGTTCCAACTCTCGCTTTGTATTCCACCGTTTGTCACAAGTTCGTCTGGGTCAGAAGCTCAAGATTTAGCTTTCGGGCTCTAGGCCTGTTGATTTAACACAGCCAGGACTTCATTTACCAAATCAATGGTAACAGGCATAAAATTAATCATTTAATTTAACTTAATTTAATTAAATTAAACATTTTGGTGCTAGTTTCCCATGACTGATAAAGTTAAAATAAAGCCAAAAAAAAAATTAAAAAACCGTGGCCACAGTAAAGTAACAAATCAAAGAAAAATATCCAGCATGCCAACTAATACATGCTGATCAAGTATATTTTTAAACATATTTACTACAGAAGGAGCACCTACCACAGAATCAGATAGTGAACTCCAAAAATTGCTAGTACATCGAGATACGAAGGATTTACGAACAATGCTCAACCTACAATTTGGAACCTTCAATTTTTACTGAGATCCCCTTGTATCAAAAGGGGACCTGTAAAATTCAAAGAAAGAATTAACCAACATTTCTGATTATTATGAACATTATAATCAATCCTCCACGTGCACGATTCAAGAGGTTGCCTGTAACCTAGGTGAGAAATGTTTGCCGAGTTCCTTTGCGATTTTCCTTTGAATATTTTCAATTGCTTTTCGATCTTCGATATTAATTGGTTCCTAAAAAGGCACATCGTACTCTAGGATTGATCGAATTAATGTTTAGAGAGTTATCAGTTACATTGTCGACAAAAATGGAGCGAATCGACTGCAAACGAAAGTATTTGGTTCGAAAGTATGCTATATTCACTTCTGCAACCCAGTGCGGAGACTTGGCGTTTTTGATTTAAGGCCTAACTTTCAGCTTTTAGGCCTATTTTTCTTTTTTTACCTGCTGTATTGAAATCGTAAGTAGCAGTTAACGAAGATTTTGCTTAGAAAGTACGCTTATTCATCCATGCAACACGGTGTCGAGACTATTTGAATGAAGCTAACGTGTGTCGTTAACGAAATCCCTTTGTGTTTACAGTTGCATGTCTTCCTGTAGTGATTAATGCGACGATCAAATGTTATTATTTCATTGAGTTACGTCAAGAAAGCTATTAGCTATAAGGAAGCAACGAAGTTTTTAATTTGTGTGTTTTTAAAAACAAATTTTTGGACGCAAAGACAAACGGTTTCGTTTGTTCCTATCTGGTCCCCCTCCTGGAGTTGAAAAAGGCGACGGACGGACAAAGTCGTTGCTATAGTCTACTCAGCCGTTCGGCTGTACAGAAGACTAAAACGGAGCGAGCACCTTTCAGATATGGGTCTCTTTAATTCTTGTCATCTTCAAACTGGCGAAATAAGAAAAAGCGCATCCACGGCCTTGGGACACAGACAGAACTGAACAAATAATTCCTTATTTAATTTTTCTTCCCCATTTTTTTTTTATTTGTCTTGACATTAACAATTTACCAGGCAACGAAAAATTAACAGTGAGAAAAAAAAAAAGAAAGAAATGAAGAAGAAGAAAAAAAAATACTAAGAAACAGTAATTGGCCCTTTGAGCAAACATGGTGCTGGCGCCTTAATTCAACTTCAGACTGAAAACGTTGATGAGGTTGTAATTAAGCAGTGAAGAGGGAAAAATGGAGAGCCGCGCAAAATGTTAAATTGGGTGATGAGGTCCGGGGAGAGGGGGAGGGGAGAGGGAGGGAGGGTAACGGGGGAGTAAAAGGATATAAGGGGGGTGGGGGGCGCAAAGAAGTGAAACGACACGGTGGGAAATGGGTGTAAGCAAAACCAAAGTGGGAAAGGGCGGCACTTCATTAGGCCGAGAACTGCAACATGGCAGTCGAATAAGAAGGGGGGGGGGCGTAGGGGCGTAAAGAAATAGCTCTAGGGGAAGACATAAATTGGCGCTCCCACTTTAGAGCTTGAAAAAAAGTGAAGACAAGAGGGAGGGTGATTTACTAAAAAAAAAATAATCATAAGAATTTAAAAATGAACTACAACATTTCGATTTGGTTTTGACAATCTATATAATAAATACTAAAGAGAAAAAAAAAAGGGACCCCCTTTAAAAAAAACCAGGCGTTCGGCAGTCATGCGAAACAGAGGCTTGTTTCCTTCTAACCTACATCCACATAACCCATTATAATGGTTGCCAGCACCAATGAACACAGAAGCAGTAGAACAAATAATAATAAAAAATCACAACCGCAGAGAATAAACGCAAAAAAAAAAATACTAATCATAATAATAAAAGTAAAACCAAAAAAAAAAAAAGGGAAAAAATAAAGGGAAGGACGAGCTGTTAGCTCCAATAGAGCGAGAAAATTGAGCATCGCTTGTGGCCTTGCTCGGGGCATTTCTTTACGGACCAACAAGTCCTAATAATTTGTCAGGTAATTACCGACCGTATATAGATAGACAAGCTGGAATGTCGTTGCTGCCGGATCGATCAAGAGATAAAAAAGACACGAAGAAAGAAAAATGGAAAAAAAAATGTGCCCACTGCAGTCACACGGTTCCCACTAAACTCGATGTTGAGCAGATACGTGCAGAGATGCAACAGAGAAAAGAAGAAGAAATAACCACATTAATTTAATCTTGTCCCCCTCCTAGCAACACAGATAAGGTAAAAAAATAAAAGTAACTTAAAAGCCGTTTGTGCGATACGTGTCTAGCGAAATGAGCTGTGTCTATTGGCCTATTAAAAGTCGATTTTTTTTTGGAAGCTTCAGTTCCGTTTACGCCTGTCCGTCTGTTGCGTAATAAATGAAGACTGCACAAACTAGATTTTAGTATTATAGCCCTTACCAAACTGGCTGCACAGCGACGCAGGATGGTGTAAAAAAGACGTCAAAATCAGTCCTAAAACGCAACACCAATCATACGATTGCAGCAAGTTTGACCTGGAAGGCACGTAGTAAAAGCATCGCTTAGCACGAAATTGTCTGTCTCGTTAGAGCGTAAATGTTTGAAATGCTAGTATTTCTACAAAATACGCACAAAAAGCCATCACGGTCACCATTGAATCGCCCTCGCTGCAACTGGCTTATATGATGGGTGAAGTCGCCGGTCCCCCCCCCCCTACTCCCGCCCGTTTGATGGGCAACAGCAGTGGGCAACATCCTTCATTACGTGTGGGAGGATGAGCCGTAAATGAATTTAAGTTGTCAGCCATTTTCCATTTCTTCCTCGTGGCTTGTCCCTTCTCGTTGCATTGCGGAGTTCGGCTATTCAATCTCAGTCGGCCTTGCACTTCTCCATGTGCATCCCATTATAGTATGAGATGGGGCTCACGTTCCTTTGTCAGGGACTGAGTTGCATTGATTTCTGCACTTCCCCCTCGTGGTTTCCAATTATGGTAAGAGATGGCGATTATGTTCCTTTGTAGGACACGAACTATTAGACGATCGCCCACATATCGTCCGTTCTGATTGGCTGAAGCAGACAACGTAGCTGGCTGTCGCGATTAGTCCTCGCTTGCTTACGACGTTAATAATGTAGATCAGATAGAATTGTTACGACTTTACGGAAGCATCAAGCTAACAAAGCCGAGTGTATATCAAAGCTTGATCTTGAAACCAGTGGCGGTGATCAACAATTCCGATCAGCACTACGAATGCCCTGACACAATCAGAGCCATCCGAAACCACCAAGCCAAACTCGTACTCCTGGAGACAGTTCGGTTCACGGCTTTGCTTCACGCGTGATGTTTGTTGCTATGTCAGCCATCAATACCTTCCAAATGTACGATCAGAACCAGGCAAACTCAACAAAGTGTTTTAAAGATCGGAAACTATGTCACCTTCAACACGTTTCTGCTCGTTCTGCACACGAGATGTTTGACTTTTGATTGGGGGACGAGGTAACAGTTAACTCCGGGTGGAATACTCAATCGCGTCCAGAAGTGACGTCAATTTCGCTCAATAGACACTTTCGGAACGTTCCGCTGAGTTTGCGCATGGTTTTTTGCGCATTGAATGCACCAAACTGTCTCCAGCAGGACGAGTTTGGCTTGGTGGGGAAAGTGAATAAACAACCGCACACTTAGGGCACGTTTACACAACAACTCGCCTTTGCATTTTCGCAGCTATTTCATAACGATGGCAACGGTGTCGTTGCCTTAGCAGAGAGAATGGAAAGGCGAGTTGTTGAGTAAACGGACCCTAAGACTTGGCCTTTTGCTTGAATGAGGGCTGCTATCTGTATGAAAAATGATCCTAAAGAGACTGATGCAACAAGTTGGTCACAAAGAGTGCAGTAACTACACAGTGGTCACAATATAGGCCTAAAAGAAAGGTAGTATATTGAACTATACGCAGTTGATTAACGGCAAGGTGGTTTAGTTCACGAGAAATTTTGCCTCCCTTTGGTCCACAACTTTACATCGATCTTGCTGCAATTTAGTATTTTTAGCAACATTATTCAATTTTTTTAACAATAATAATAATAAGTGTCGGCCAATAAGCTAATAGCTTGTTATTAGGCCCAAAAAGCGGCAGATGTTAAGTGGAAGGTTTTACCACCATCAGGAACAGTTGTTTTTTGCCGCATGAGGGAGGAAACCCTCGTGCCCCGGGCGGTAACAACCGGAGAAAAACCCGTACATATACACTTCCGTTCCCAGGATCGAACCCGGGTCGGTACGAAGCCAGAGATGTACAGCTGAGATTAAGACGACTATCGAATCTGACGGCCCAGTGCTCGCAGCTACCCGTGCACGAGAGCCTATTAAGTTAGAATCGTTCACCATAAAATCGTACGGCAACTCGAAAAGTAGAGGTACCAGGTACCACAAAAAGAAACGACACTACAAATTTCTACGAAACAACACTACAGATTTCTACGACGTTTCCAAGGTTTGTAACGGAACTAAAGGGAAAGAAAGAGACACCCGTCTTGAAGAGTCGATTTAGAACACGAAAAGTACCGCGACAACACTAAATTCGCGATAAAAATGCAAATACCGCCTATATGATCCCTAGATAAAACAGCAGCGACTATATGACAGGAGAAGGATCTTTTTTCTCCTTGGCTCCGTTTTCTCTATAGCACGGTTGAGCGATACACGAAACCGAAAAATTATCGGCTATTAAATTTAATCGTGGCGCAACAAATAGGCCGTGGGCCTTTACAATGGATGGTCTAATGCGTGCCAATTATTGTAGCTCGATTACAATCATTGCATGTCGGCCCAGGCCTTGAATTGCGAGTGGGAGGGACAATTGGCGCACGGGCGTCAATACCAGATCCTATCGACTCGCGTCAAAACCGGCCAAAAACATTCCATTCACACGCCACACGATTTATAGCTGCCTATTTATTAAAAAAAAAAATCCCTCATATCTCATTAAACAAAGAAACACAATGGGGCCAAAATTGTGAACAACTAAGAATGACAAGTGAGCAGCAATTATGACCGAAAACAATCACACGCCATCGTAGGTCCGGAATTAACTCGGTTCTTTGGCTTGGGCTGGCAATGAACTACCAAACTCTACGCTATAAATCGCTGCTAACTTGCCGTATGAATAGCGTCATTTATATAGCCAACTAACGCAGGAGGTGCCGGCCTGAACACCAGAATTCCAACCCTGAGCAACCGTACACAACTAGGCTATAACGAGGTGAACGAAACAGAAATTACCTGTAAATACCAGCATTAAAGGTACGTTCCTCCCGGTTGGGTTTCCTGTGTGGCTCAGTTTTACAACATTACTTCTGACGTGCGTAGATGTTGCAAAGGCATTCATTTTCGTATTTTTACCCCCATGAGAAACGGGATTGCTACATTCACTCTACTCTAGGTAAATGTCGCAAAAACTATTTTGAACTGGATGCTGGAAATTAGTGAGAAGATAAGTCAACGGTGTATGACCGTTTTGTCAATTGAAGTTTCGCCGAATTTTAATCAGTGTCGTAATTTTCGGTGAAATGGGAATTCCCGTTTCACCGAATAATTTTTTTTAATTATGTGACGCGCTCGTGCTACCGCACTCGCTGCGGCTAAACATATAACATCAGAAACAGCAACTAACCATAAAGTCCTTCCAATTAGGAATGCATCTTTAACTTCTTCACGAACGTCAAATTTCTAAGAATATTTTGATTCGGCAAAACAGGAATTCCCCTTTCGCCTAATTTTAATCAGAGCTTAATTTTTGGCAAAACGGGTGTATACACTATATCAACATTCCTGAAGGTATGTATTTTTTAAACGAAGAAGTATAATGGAGCCAACGTCGCGAACAGCTGAGAATGACAAGTGAGGAGCAATTATGACGAAACGATTCTCGTGTCATCATGAGTCTGGGAATTGAACATGGGGAGCATTCTCCCCGGAAAATAAAATGAAGGCAAACGGCGTTTGTATTCTTAAAAAAATCTGAGAAAACAACCATAACAACCAACAAAACCTAATCCTATCCTAAATAAAAATAGACAAAAAAATTGTTGTTCGAAAAAATGGGTTTTTTTTGTCTTTAAAAAAAACCTAACCTAACCTAACCAAAACAAAAACTATGAAATAATATCTACATCATTAAAGACCTATGATGTGCGTGCGTGTGTTTGTACCTCTACTCCTCTAGAACCAAAGCACCTACAAACACGAGAGTAGGACCAAACGAAAGATAATTACATTGCGCTTCAGATACGCCTATTTTCATCACTGTAACTTGATATTATGAGTCTCAAATACGCGAAAGAACTTGAACAAGGAAAAGTCAACATTTTTTTTTTTACCCTCATGATGTTTGTGCATGGCGTCACAGTTTGTTCATGCAAAGCCCCTCGAGCGTAGCGAGCGATTTGCCTAACTGTATCAATAAAGAAGTTATGAAATGTTCAAAAGGGTTCACTTTACGATTATTTCTGACGGGTGTGACTACCTGGAGATTTTACTGGGGAAGATTTTGTCCTAGTGATATTTTTAGTGGGGCGATTTTTACTGGATGGATTTTTTCCCAGGGATGGTTTTACTGGGGAGATTTTTACCGGGAGGTTTTTTTTTCCTGAAGAGGCTTTTTCCTGGGGGAAACTTTTTTCTAGGGTAGATTTTTAACGAGCAATTTTTTTTTTCCAGGGGATATTTTTAATGGGGAGATTTCTTTCCTAAAGAGATATTTTCCTAAAGAAGATTTTTTTACAGGAGAGATACTTTCACTGGAGAAATTTCCCCAGGAGATTTTTACCTGATACGGTACGAATGATTGTCCAGAGTCGTACGGGAGTTGCACAGAGGCCCATACTCACTGTGGAGGCCCTGGTGGACCGAAAGGCGGTCCTAAAACACGCAGCTAAAGAGCTACAAAGAAAAAGAAACCCGGACGGCTGAAGCCGCACAGAATAAAACAGAAGATGCGCCTACAAAACCACAAAATGCGTAGATGCGGTGATATTGAAACACGAGATAAATCTTACAACACATCGGGCGACACAAAAAAATAAAAAAAAGTAAAAGAAAAAAAAATTGATTTCACAAGATATAAATACCAGTTTGACACGTTTGGCGAACACCAGACCGAAAACGTTTACATCTAAGTCAAAGCAATGCCAAGTCAAAGCAGCAACAAACAACCCAAAAAGAAAAAGGAGAGACCGAAACCAAAAAAAAAAAAAAGAAAAAAGGTGTAGCCTAGGGCGAGGGTGAGCTTGTTGTGAGTAATTAGGAAAAGCGTTGGGGCACAGGGCCATCAACAAGCACCGGTGACAAGACGAAATTACCGCCGTGTCGCAGGAACCAGGATTAGGAACTAATTAATCATTAACATCTTCGCCACACCTGGTGGTGAGTGGAGGAAGCAACGAGGCTCTGGGGGTAGCGGAGGCGAGAGGAGGGGAGGGGGGGGGGGGGGGGGGGGAGTGAGGCAGTGTGAGTGACAGGCCTGGCTACCCGCCCACCCACGTGATGGGGAGGGGCTTAAAACCCCAGACCCGACGCCGTAAAAGCCAATGGCATACCAAGCCCCGAGGGAGAAAAGAGAGCGAACGCGGATGAGGGAAGGGAAGGGAAGGAGCAGGGGGAAGGGAGGGGGAGGGTGGAAGAGATTCTGGCGATAGGAGGAAGGGGGGAGCGGCGGTAGAGTCAACACCGTGACGTCACCGACCAGAGCGAGGCAGCTCGGGCGCGCCAAGTGGCAGAGACGCACAACTCGAGCCAACACGGGGCTTGTTTGCACTCTGTTAATAACCTAGACTAATATTGACGGAGAGGAATAGCTGGATGTAGCAACTGAGAGAGTTAAAGGAGCAAAGCTGAGGAGGGCGTGCAAATGTGCTAAGTTTTTCCCAGCCCCCCCCCCCCCCCCCAAAAAAAAAATCGTTCGTATAACCCCGACTTGGTTGCTACTGTACATACACGTCAAGTTTAGTCACTAATCAACGTCGAGGGTTGCTCACGCTGGAAATCCATGGTATTTTTTGGGGAATCCTCGGAAATCTTCTTCGGATTCCTTGAAATCGTAATCTTACTGTAAAACTTTTACAAGCAACCCAGCCTTCGTCCTTTCCGGACACCAACTACCAATTGTAAAGCATACGAGGACAGCCATGCAAAATCCCTGGAAATAATTTGAAATCTCTGGATATCCCAGGGAAATCATAGAAATCACTGAAAATCTAGGCAATCATAATCAGAAATCCCTGGAAGTCTTGAATATCGCAATGTTACTGTATACCAATTTTTGAAGTGAGCAACGTAATCACTAAAAAATCGTTTCCCAATTACATGACATGCCGTTAAGCAGTACGTATCCTTGGTCTTTCGTTTACAATTCTAAGGAGATCACGAGTGAGCTAAATGTCGGTCTTGGACTTTTCAAACTTTTAAACATTTTGTCTCGCTAATCACCTGACGAAAACCCAATAACCACCAAAATACCTTACATCATATCATACTGACGGTACGAAAATCCCCCATAAGGGTGAAGGGACCCAGCAAGTTTTCAACATTAAAAGTGGCGATATCAGAGCTAAAACAGCTCCCGATGTAGTGTCTGGGCACATTGGCTAGTGTCACTTACAGCATGCACTCGGTGGGAATACCCGAACGCGCGCGTAGGACTTTTCCATACTTTGTCCCTTTAAAAAAAAAACTCAAATGATAGTCATCGATTGTGTAGCGGAACATCACCGTCTAAAGGCACGGTCCAATAAGGCGAATAAACTAACGTAAAACCATCCCAATTCGTACTAATTCACAAAATGAGTTTTAGTCGCTACGTAGTACGAAGAGACCCTTAACTTGAGTGTTGCGTGTCCGCAAACTATAGGCCGCGTACGACAATACGGGTGGGAGGGGGGGGGGGAGCGTATCATACCCCTACGCACCACAAAAATACGAAAATCGAAAATCGAATGTCACGGTGGCGTAATTGCCTAAAGAGCTTGATCTGATCCCCAACTTAAAACAATGAAAAGAGAACTATTGAAACACCTCCAAGGTGTAGGGAAGGTGAGATACATCAAGTTTCTTCGAATCACATCTCTTGCAGTTTAAAAAAATGTGTAGTGGCATTTACAATTGATCCGATTCATCTACACGACCACTTTCACATCACGTATAATAAAATCACGTCTGACGAAGTGGGCTAGCGAATATCGCGTCGTTTCTCCTGTTCTGCCCATCATGTGGTTCAACAAGTTTATCAAGTAACTCCGTCTGCCGCGTCGAAAAGTGACGTCAGTTTCACTCAATAGACATTTTCTGGAACGCTCTGTTCAGGGTTCGTACATAAACAAAACCATTTTCAAGGCTTTTTCAAATCTCTTCAAGGCTAGGTTACAACCAGTTTCAAGACTCTTTGTACGTTGATCCTCAAAATTCCTTTATAAATTCCAGTATTTCGCCAGATGTCATCGTTGGCACAATTGTTTAGCTCTTAGTTAGCAGTAGGAAGGTAAACCGTTGTAAACCATAACAAACGTTACGCCCTCCCTGCCAGTCAGTGGAACAGCATTTGTTGTGCTGCCCCTTCAGGCAAAAATTGCTTGCACTGCACGGAATCTCTCTCTTTCTGTCTCCAGTCCAATCTGAGGGTAGCATCGTTCACCAGAAGTGGAATTGCCTGAGAAAATTATTTCTATTTATTTACTTACTTTTTTCTATTTATTTATGTATTTAATTTTATACCTAAAAAATTAGTATTACTGTTATGGCATTAACATCATTCCAAACAAAGTACCCTCACAAAAGTCAAGACCATTTCAAGGATCTGACAACAAAAATTCCAATTTTCAAGGTTTTACAAGCCTTAGATATTCGGATATAAAATTTAAGGCTTATTTTCAAGGAATTCAAAGCCGTGTATACGATCCCTGACTGTTATATTAAATGCACCAAACTGTTTCCAGATGGTCGAGTTTGGCTTGTTGGTTTTGGAAGGCGCTGTTCTGTCACAAGGCGAAATAAAAAATAAATAAAAAAACAAGTAAACTATGCCATTACCTACCACATAATAAAAAGAATACATGTAAAAAGATACTATAACACAGACGCACAAAAACAAATCCATGTTCGTAAACTATAAGCAGCCCTAACGCTTGCGTGACTAAACACGCCGACACGTCACATCGCGTGTTATCTACGACTTGCAAGTCGACTTAAAAAAAAACACTAAACAAATAATTACGAACGAGCTGTTAAATATTTCATATTCTTCAAATAAAACGCTGTCAATTTTTAAAGATCTATTATGAAGCGCGTGCGCAGCAGCGTGTCAACAATTTTCGTTTTAATGTTTGTTGAATCAGAATGGTGCAACACGAACGCTCCCACGTCAACTGAACTGAAAACCACCGTCACCTTTTAAACTTATGACGGTTTGAGCCGATGTCCAAATTACACTGGATGGTTCTTTGTACGCCCAAATCGTAGGAAAATTATGGTTAGGCCTTTTGTAAATGTGCCATGCTACCTAAAATCCCAGCCCGGTGCGGACATTCGTTACAATAATAAAATAAAAAGTAATGCAATTTTCTAATCCCTTTAGTTTTTCGTATCAGTACCGCTAAACTACGTTTTAAAACGACAACATAGACGTGTAGAAAATACGATTGTATTTTCAACCACAGCTCCAAATAAATTAAGGGACCGGTCATTATTTACGTCGAGGGGGTAAGGGGGGAGATGAATTGAAAATGTGACCTTCAAATTTTCGATGACTCTATAGAGGTTTAAAAATATTTTGACCCCCCCCCCCCCCGCAAAAAGCAAATTTCTCTTATGCCATTCAGGTTAAGTGTCGTACAGATGATTTCCTCCGGACTAATTATTAAAAAATTAGCATTTCGCATCGACAGGCTCCCAATTCTATGGCAAACGAGCCATTCAGAGAAGTGTTCTTTTAAATCACCTTTGGCGCGAGATATGTAATTCATGACGGTAGAATTATACTTTAAAGTACATAACATCAACATGTACAACACGAAAAATACCCCATGGTCCAAAAATGGACTATTTTCAGAGAATTATTCACCGGATGACACTAGAAATAACCTCAAAATCTTATTAAAAAAATCAACAACCTAGATAAGTGGGGGGGGGGGGGGGATTTGACTGCTGACAGTGTCATTTTGAGGTCCAAATTACTGTTTCCTCCAGTTTGGTCAGTGATTTTTGTGTGACCCCCTTGACGGGCCTAAAAAATGTGACGCCCTCGCCCCTCAAAAAAACTTCACCCCCCCTCCCGCGATAAACAATCACTAATTTGTCCCTAAAAAACCTAGAAACTTTACTACGCTGTATGAAATCTGCATGCATGTTTGCAGCAATTGTTCTGTCGTCTACAATAAATTTAACCTTACTAGAGTTTTTGTTCAATATGGTAGGGGGGGGGGGGGACTTACAATTTATAGGTGCTAAAAAGGCATGATAGTCTCTGATGCTATACGCTAGCCTACAGTAACTGGCATGGACTTTGCCGCCGTTTTCTTCCATACGCCCGAATTTCATCCGTTCTTTCGCTGCGCTACATTATTGTGTTCAGGGATGCAACACAGACAAGCAACGAAATTCAGGCGTTGCTGATGGTGCAGAAAATGGCTAGAAAACATGCGTCTCCCCCCCCACATCCATCCCTGCCGTAATCCATATTCATTCCTCCGTTACGCTGCCCTTCCATCCATTCATTTCCCTCCCTCCTTCTGCCCAGCCACCAGGCCATTCTACCAACTTCCTCCTCAATCGGAGGGAGGGAGATGGCTTGATGGATGAGCACCACCAACCCTAATCATTTCTGTGACGAAGCACAAGCGTCCCGTTCCGTGGAGGGTGGGGGAATGGAAAAGGTCCCCTTGGAGCTGCGCAGTGGGTTACAAAAGGGCCAAATTTGGTAAAGAGAAAAGGGGTGCTACCTTGCTGAATGATTGCCCGGAGGAGGGGGAGGGGACAAAACCGCAACAGCTGCAAAATCGAACAACCGTTTGAAGTACAGAAACCCTGGTTTAAAAAATAACAAAAAAAAAAAAAAAACTGCTTCACGACTAAAGCGCTGTACGGTAGCTCATTAGTCGAACGTAACCTAACCTGTTCTGTTTACGAACTGCGACTTTCAGGTTCTTAATTTCCCCTATATTTTCCAAGTTTTCGTGTGAACCCCACTAAAGCTCACAGGTGTCGGAAAGTAAATACCAAGCCTATAATACTGTTAACATTTTTTGTACGAAAATCATCTAAGATGCCAAAAACTTAGTTTTTGAAGACATTATCCATTCAATGGAATTAAAGGGTGGTCCACGAAAAACTGACGACCCACAAGTTTTAAAGTCCAATTTTTCTAATTAGCACCCCTCAGAACCAGGAGAGGACAGAAATCAAATTCAATGAAACGGAAGATTTCTGTCCTCTCCTGGTTCTGAGGGGTGCTAACTAGAAAGGTAGGCCTTAGAAAATGTTGGGTCGTCAGTTTTTTTGTGGACCACCCTGTGTAAACAGAATTTTATCACTGAGCGAGACTAGAACACGGTTTTTTGACGTTTAATAATCAAGATTCATTATTTCAGCCGTCTCATGACAGATTAGACACAAATGATTTTTTTAAAAAATATTTTTCAATGATTTTTGAAGATGTCCCTAAACCGCCTGACAAAACGATCACAAACCGATAAGTCGGGCTCCAAATTTAGCAAAACGGAGGTAAAGTCGTGTCTTTTTTATTCTAGTTGTAATTCAAGATAAGTCTGTCTTTCAATGCCTACAATAATATTCATTTGAAATTCAGTTTAGTTATCAGTATGGCATGGACGAATGCTTTAGTGGGTCGCTTACAAAGAAAATGTAGTTGGCTGATCACTCATTCTATACTTCGCACATTTTTTTTTTTAGTAATTTTGTATTTCCTATAATTCCACAAAATACTCTATATTTCCGTACAGTTTCCTATATATTTAATTTGTTGGTTCGTGGATTTCCTTGCCTGATATTCCCTCCTACTTTTCGGGCGTTAATGGTGGCATGACTCAGCGCGTGTTCCCGTGACCTTGAAATTCCTATATTTTTTTCCTACAATTTTATACTCGAATTCCTGAATTCCTCCTCTATTTTTGGACAAAATTCCTCTGATTTTTCTAGTGGGAAATTTTGGGAAGAAAGGCATCTTTAAGAACATTTTTAGGAAAATCAGTAAGAATGGAAATATCGGGCGTTGATGATGACATCACTTGGTACTTGTTTCAGTTACGTTGAAATTCCTATAATTTTACAATTAAATTCCAGTATTTTTCCTATATTTTTGGACACAATTCCTGTAATACGTCCAATTTTAGGGCTGATTACAAGTGGGGAAGTTAGGAAAGAAAGACATTTTTTACAAGAATTTTAGAAGGCCTACTTTGTTTATATTTATTATTATTTTTTTTTTTTGGTAAGCACGAAAAAGAACAACCACTACATCGTCTTTTTCCTCCCAACGCAGTATCGCAACCCTTCCAAAGGCTCATGTTGATTTACGAATATACCAAGTAATGCAGAGAAGGGGGTCTTGGGTCCCATTTTCGACAAAAGAGGTCAAGTCACAGGGGGATGTTTCCTTGTCTGTCTGTCTTCCCAAACGACGATGAAACCCATCGACAAAAGAGGGGCTCTTTTTCTCTCTGTCACTGGAGGGGTCAGGAACCACATGGGGGTAGGGGAGAATGAAAGGAGGAGGGGGAACGAACAAGAGAGCCCTTCTCAAGATTCGCTTTGACACGGGGACCAGGTTGCTGACCCGACTCTCCCACCGAACCCCTCGGCCAATAAAAACACAATCGATAAATGCTTTTTTAAACATGACTTGCTTGCTTTTAAAATGAATACCAACAAATAGCCCCCTCCCCCAACCCCCTTTCTCAGAACAACCATGGTGATTGATGCATGCAGTTTACTATCAAAGCCAGCCTAGTTTGATTTCAAAAGAATTATAACAGAATCAGTCAAAGTTGGTCTGAGGAGAGCAGCGAATAACAGCTGTTTCTGTGGGTACCAGTGAGGTAAGGCGTTCAAAGATAAAAAAAAAAAAAAATACAACCAACTAGTGCACAAATAAAACAGTAAAACGCGACGTTTCGGGGACAAATTCACCCCATTATCAAGTGTGGATATCAGCTCAACGGCAATGTAAAAATAAAAGCACAAACAAGAATCATGTTATGGCAGACACTCCCAATAAAATAAATAACATTTTATTAAAAAACAAAGGCAGTACAAACAATAAGAAAACATATCTATCGATTACCCTTTGTGACATGCAAAAGATCCAAGAAATGTCCTAGCAAAATGGTTCCTCCCGTCCTGAGATAACCTCGGCACTTGAAGAGGGCGTTAATACGAATATTCTCCTTTATTAACTTTTTAATTGAGATTTCCTAGCTTTTATAAAGTTGCGCTAAAATGTGATCTACACTACTGAAAAAGTATTTTACCATTCCATTTATAACAAATAGCGGTTTTTAAACGGCCTAATTTTAGTTACATATCCAGCCCTTGACCAAAATACGAAATACCCTTAGATAAAAAGAGTAAAAAAAAAATGATGGTTTAAAATCTGACCGCTTACAACGTTGAAATTTTGGCAATCAACACTCTGAATGCATTTTTTAAACATTTAAAACTATCGAAAACAAAAGATTAAGGTATAAGTCTTAAGAATGTGCAGAACACCCTCGCCCCCGTCCCCCTCCCAAGGGTGGTTACCTGTTTTGCCGAAAATTACGCCCTGCCTAAAATTCAGCAAAAGGGGAATTCCCGTTTCGCTGAATCAAAATAGGCCTACTCTTTAAAAATTTAACATTAAAAGAAGTTAAAGAAGCGGAAGGGTTTGTGATTATAGTTGAGGTTTTGAACTTAAAGTTTAGCCACAGCGAGCGCGGTAGCACGAACGGGGCAGGCAATTTAAAAAAAATGACTCGGCAAACGAATAAACACCCAACCAAGAGCCGCATGAAAAAAAAAGTGTTATTGTTTCTGGCCGATAATCGCCAAGATTATCCCAGTTACACTTTTGATTCAATTGAGATAAGAAAAAAAAAAAAAACCCGTAGCTTCTGAGCCTTTGGCAACAGATAATGATGAGAATCGTCCAAGCATGACGAGTCGAAGAGAAACACTTTTTTCTCTTTAACTTTCATTATTTTTTTACAGCGTTAAAAAAATTATAATAAGCTCTCTTGCAGGCTGACTCATTTTAGGCAAGGAAGCATTTTGCACCGTTTAAACCGTCGGCGCAAAAGCCTAACATTACCGAGTAAAGTAAACACACAGCAAGAAGAAAAAAAAAGCCTAATGTGCAGAGAAAAACCAGACATAAGAAAGAGAAAAGCCGGTCCAGCCTTAATTAGAGTGTGGGTGACCCGAGTTACATTGGACTGGTCATTCCGGAGACTGCCTCGCTTATTGCAACACTCAAGACAACACAAGAATATTTTAAAGTGCAACAAAAAAAGAACCTAAACAAAACAAACGAATGGCCTTGGAAACTCTTGAGTAAATACGGGAGTGGCATTCTCTCACTCAAGTAGAAACAGGGAGTGACATTCTATCATCTAATACAGCATTCTCTCACCTAAAGTGGCGACAGGCAATGACATTCTCACACAAAGCAGTGATAGGGAGGGGCAATCTGGCACCCAAAGTAGAGACAGGGAGTGGCATTCTCACTCAAAGTAAGACGGAGTGACATTCTGTCATATAATACAGGATTCTGTCACTTAAAGTGGCGACAGGCAGTTGCATTCTCACCCAAAGTAGTGACAGAGAGTGGCATTCTCACCTATAGCAGTGACAGGGAGTGGCATTCTCACTCAGAGTAAAGACGGAGTGACATCTCTCATATAATATACGGAACCCTTAAAGTGGCGACAGGCAGCTGCATTCTCACCAAAAGTAGTGACAGGGAGTAGCATTCTCGCCTAAAGCAGTGATGGGGAGTGGTATAAAGTCACCCAAATTAGCAACAGGGAGTGGCATTCGCTCACCTAAAGTGGTGACAAAGTGACATCTACTCCCCCAAAGCAGCGTCAGGGAGTGAGCATCACGCAAGGTGGCGATAGTGGCATTCTCTCACCTAAAGCAGCGACAGGAGTGGTATTTTCTCACCAAAGTAGTGACAGGTAGTGGTATTCTACAGCCTAAAGTGGAAACAGAAAGGCATTGTCTCACTACAATGCCAACAGTGAGTGGATTCTCCCACGAAAGGTGGCAGCAGTGCAGGGCATTTACTTTTTCAGAGCAGCAGAAGTCAGTGGAATTCTCTCACCAAATGCGGCAACAGTGAGTGGATTCTCTCACGAACAGTGGCGACGGCGAGGGACTTTTACTTACCTAAGGCAGCAACAGTGAGTGGCATTCTCTCACCAAAGACAGCAAGTGTTGAGTGCATTCTCTCACCAAAAAGTGGCGACAGCGAGGGGCATTCATTATATTATCCAAAGTGATGACAGTGAGAGGCGTTCTTTCACTTAACAGTGGCAACTGGGCGAATGCCTGGCACGATGCTCCATGACCGGCCAAACAACGAAAACTTGTGAGTAGGCATTTTCATTTGAAGTCACTCGGAATCTTTGTGTGGTCGCAATTCTCAGGCGAGAACAAGTAACGCTCATTACTGGGGCAAGACTGTAATTACCTATCAAACACAAATGAATGCCAAAATCCCTGTTTTCCCTATTGAATTCCAAATGTACTTCTGAAAACTTGTAGACGGGGAAGGGAAGAGAAAAATATGCCCCCCCCCCCCCACCCGTAACAAAAATACAGTTGTGATATAGCATTGGGTGAGTGTGGAGCCAAAACGGCTAGTTTCAACAAGCTAGTGCTATTTAAAAAAGCAGACACCTTACCAAACAAATCAAACGTGAGGTGCCGTTTGTGCCTTTATTAAAAACGAATAAATAAATATACTACCTAAAAAAACATTTTTTTCTGTCACAAACATATATTACCTAAGAAAATATACTTTTCCGTACACAAATATAAATTAACTAAAAAATATATTATTATTTTTTTACACAAATATATATTTATATATTGTATCCGTACGGCTTTTAATTATTTCTTTCATAAATATTTATTTCTTTAAGAGAAATAAATATACAAGATATATATACGCAGTAGTACAAGCCCGGCTGGAACGCCAACTTTCAAGTTTCTAGGGGAATTAAAGCTCAAAAGGAGGGAAGCGCTATAAAAAAATAGGTAATGTAAATTTTTGTCGGCTATAAAAAATATATATTAGAGACAGAGGTTTTCCATTTTATCAACAGATGGCGTTATTTATTTCTGTAGGAAATCATTACATGCTATGATAAGTCTATATATTGATTTGAGCTGCGATTGTATATTTCTCTTATAGAAATAAATATTTAAGTGTAATGTATATTTGTGCAAAAAAATATATATATTTATGTAGGAAACTATAGTTTTTTAGGTAATATATATTTGTGTAAAAAAAAATAATATATTTTTTAGTTAATTTATATTTGTGTGCGGAAAAGTATATTTTCTTAGGTAATATATGTTTGTGTCAGAAAAAAATATTTATTTAGGTAATATATTTATTTATTCGTTTTTAATAATGGCACAAACGGCACCTCACGTTTGATTTGTTTGTAAGGTGTCTGCTTTTTTTTTTAGCAGAAAAGCTTGTTGAAACTAGCCGTTTTGGCTCCGCACTCTTATTTGGGTAAGAAAATAATACAGTTTTGTAAAGTAATGTATATTTGTGTAAGAAAATAATATTTTTTTTAGTTAATTTATACAGAGTGGTCCACAAAAACTGACGACCCAACATTTTCTAAGTCGAACTTTTCTAGTTAGCACCCCTCAGAATCAGAAAACAGAAATCAAATCTAATGAAACGGGAAGATTTCTGCCTTCTCCTGGTTCTGAGGGGTGCTAACTAAAAAAAATTTGATTGTCGGTCATTTGTGTACGAAAAAATATTTTCTTAGGTAATATATATTTGTGTCAGAAAATTTTTTTTGTAGGTAATAATGGCGGAGTGCCCCCCCCCCCCCCCCCGGACCTACGTTAAATAAAATGCACAAGGGTGCAGACATCACATGCTACGGTTTGTTCGCCCTAAGTCCTGGGTTTGCAACAACATACATTATGGTTTCAGAGTTCAGAGTCGGTCTAAACATGATCATTATGACGCGTCTGTGTAGCCAAGTACATATTGACCGTTGACGATGTGTCATTCAGGCCATTGATCCACTACGCCCCCGCACTCTCCCACGCTTTCTGCTGACCCTGCAAGGAGACACCCCAACAACAAACTCGCATCGAAACATCTCAAACACAATTCAACTTCGCAAGAAACATTTTTAAGAAGGTTAGCCCATTCACGATGCGTTCCCTTGCAGGCAGTGCTACCTTTTAGAAACCCCTACTTTCAATATCAAGGGTCCCTTTGCGCGTTGTTTAAATTGTTAGTACCCCTCACAACCAAATTCTTTCTAAACGTTGGAGACGTACCTACACCCATTTCTGGTGCATTAAACATTTATACAACACCTTAGTACATATAAGGTCAGTGGAGTCCCAGGAAAAAATTAAAGAAGCGCCATCCTCCCCCTTCCTTCCGACATATATCAGTAAAAACTGGACGTAGTCTCATTTCTGAGGCCCACTCCCTTCCGACAGTTCGCCCCATCAAAAACTGTAGTCTTGCTCCTGAGCACCCCTCTCCCAACCACTCCGACGTATTTGCCTCATCTCAGCATTCCCCCCCCACCCATTATTGTATAATGCAAAACTAAACGAAAGTGTTATTACTGGTAAAGAAAGACAATTTGTCCCCTCTTTGTTCACTCGGCCCTTCCAGTCTTACTGCATGTTTTAGAAGTATACTGAACTAGAGAAGCCAAAAGTTCACATGTAAAGTGAACACAACCCGACGTTTCGAGCCGACTCCAGTTCATTATCAAGGGAAACAAAATACACTAAAATTGCATAATGGTGCAAACAGACATCCGAATGCAGGAAAAACTGCCTAAGTCGTACAACAATTCGAACAAGTTTTTAAAAAGGTGAATTTTAAAAATGTAAAAATTTAAAAGAGGAGTCAGCGCGAGAGTCAGCTCGAAACGTCGGGTTGTGTTTCCTTTACATGTCCACTTTTGGCTTCTCTAGTTCAGTATACTTCGTTCCAGTGCTTGCATTTTCCTAATCTACATAATAATATTCTGGATCCCGGCTGAGCTGATAAAAGGAAAAGAAATGTTAAAGGAAAACCGGAAGGACAACAATCACTTTAATCGCTTCGCATTGTTTTCGTGTACGTGTAATGTCTTTGCTACGGTGGCTAATCATTCCTGGCGATTGAAAACTATCGTCCAAACCGTTGATTGTTGATGGGTAAAATTAAAGAATTCATGTTTCAGCTAAATGCGTAGTATTAAATCAAACTAAGCTACGGTGTGCGAAAATGGGAGTGGGAGTGGGAGTGGGGAGTTGGGAATGGGGAATGGGAATGGGAATGGGAGTGAGGGGGTTGGGAATGGGGAGTGAGGCAGGGAGGGGGGGGGGGAGTAGATCTGTAAACTTAATTCATGACCGGCACCGTGCGTAGCACGGGCTTCGTCTAGTGTTTTAGAATTAGACAGAAAACTAGAGAGTGGGGCAAATTAGGGGAATTAAACCGGGAAACCTCTAATAACTGCACGCGATGGAGATAATACCCACCATACACCAAACAGAAAGTAGCCTGCCATGCTACCCCGGCCAGCACTGACTGCCAGGATCCCCTTTCCAGTCACCGACCAGAAACTACAGTCAACTAGGTTGAGTTATATCACTATGACTACATATAGGTAGGCATTTCGAAACTGTTCACTTACAATGTATTATTCTGTATTTTATTTCGGTGCGACCTCCATCCACTCTGTTCTTGTGCTGTGAGGGATTAGCATTTGTTCCTTGAATACAAATGGACACTTATCTCCGTTGCCTTTTGGACTTATGTCAGACTGGCTGAGTGATGACCTGAACCCTCGATTCTTGAAACCAAAAGGCCGAAGCTCTGACTGACACGGAGGTTTACTTTGGTTTACTTATCACCAAGAGGCCACTTGGCTTACCTTCCTGTAAACTTTTTCGTTGTCGAAAGTTTTACCGGGTAATACTCTCACTACATATTTTTGCTTTAAATATAATTACAAATTACAATTTTCACTATAATTTTAAAGCGCAGATATTATTTCGGTGAGTCGGGAGGGGGGGGGGGGTACGGCGGTAACATTCGTAATTGCATATTTTTATTTATCTAAGGTTTCAAAACGTATATCTTTGCCTATATCACCTACGATTTATTTAAGTTTTCGCTTTAATTTTAAAGCGCTGATAC
>JAHWFP010177469.1:0-17057 GCA_023313725.1 Lithobius niger
GAAAAGGACGAATTACATCGCGAATTTTTCCTCATTCCTCTCTTTAACACCTTCCTAATCCCCCTACGGATTATCACCGCTTAAAGATTAGGAAACGTTATTAAGTACAGGATAATCGGACATTATATTACATAATAATAATAATTATTGTAACACCATCTTCCTTGTTGTGGTCTACTATACGGACAATTAGTTTCACTTTCGTTTATTTGGTTTCTGCTTCTTCTTTTGTACAGTTATGTGGTCATTTAATTTTGTAACAGAGTACAAATTCGTTATCCATTTCGTACTTCGTTACACTCTTAACGTACTGCGGCAATTCAAAAGGACGAAATTGGTAAATTTACCTTCACTTTTACCAAACTCTGACAACAAACATTTGAAGGTTTTCATAGTCAGTATTGGATCGTTCGCACAAACTGACCTGGCTATTAAGTTCTTCAGTAATTGCACAATATACGCCATGATTTGTATACACTTTGTTTGTATTTAGCGCCTTGTTAAACTTTAAATACATTGCAGCAATTTAAATGAGAGCGAGAGAGCGGTCAATTTAAGTTTACCTTGCTTACATTTTAACGTAGTTTAAAGTTTGCAATTAATAAATTTATGCGTTAAGTGGCTACTTAGTTTTTCAATTGGCCACTCAATGAGGGTGTCTGTAGTGCAGGGGCACACTAAGGATATGGAACGACTCACTTTGTTCTCACAGGAGGGCACTTTTAAGATGGTTCAGTTTCAGAATATTGTCAGAATTTTAACACCTGACATACCCAGAGTCGTATTGCGTAAGTGGGCTACTTAACCAAAAATGGCTAATTACAAATTGATCACAAACTTCTTTTAATTTAAATCCAACTTCGTGAAATACGGTAAGTTTTTGCCACACTGAATAGAATTCACTGACAGGTTTAAAATGCAACAGAGCTTTGTTGTGTGTCCAGAGAAGAGAATTATCATAACTATGGGAATGTTTTATTCATGAGAGATTTGTTTTAGTGGAATTTTTACTTACACTTACAATTTTGTTTCTCATTAAGCTCAGTATTTCTCAGTAGTTCGATAGTGTTTAGTTTCATAAAGTTTAACTATTACTCTTTTCATGTTTTAACTGGTTTTAAGATTGGATTTTTGTTTCTTTGTATGAAGCCTCTTTACAAATGGGAACATTTTTGCGTTAATATGCATTGCTGCAGGGAAAATTTTCTTCTTTCGACCAGAAATAAAATAACGTTGCTGCAGTGGTGATAAACAACAATTTACGAAGTCAATAGTTCCTTCAAATTTGGTGTTCTTTCGCGGTTTAGTTTTGTTGAGAAAAATGTGAGCTTGAATGTAGCCTAACCAACGCATCTGATCATTGCCTATTGGACACCACGCGTTTCTTGCTTGTCAAAAATATGTTTTTCCCCGAACCAAAATATAACGAGTGACGGATATTGTTACTAAATATTCAGGTTTCGATTTCCAAATAATTGTCATTCGAGAAGCTTAGTACGAACTTTCAAAAAAGCATCGCCATGTTTTTAAAAATATTCGCGTGAATAAAAACTGGTGTGACGGCAATAAAAACTTGGCTACGGAGACGAATTGAGCAGTGTTATCGAATTTTCAAACAAATGCACATGTGCCTATTGCAGCTGATAATTTAATGACATTCGGAGTATGACATCTTCATTGCCCCTTAAACTAACGAAATTGAGGAGTTTACGAAATTGAGGCGTTTGTTCAGCTGCGGTGAAATACTGGTCCAGAGTTGCGGATGGTTAAAAAAAAGGAGGATAAAGTGCTGTCATTTAGATTTTGATCACAGTGGCTGTGCGAGTCCACTCATTACGAGTAGCCGCAGCCAAGTTAAAAATTACTACCTTAATTGAAATTGCATTTCAAAATTTAAAAACATACAGTCCTGTCACCATGCAGAAGCTTTGCTGGTATTTTTTTAACAACAAGCACCTTGAAGATTAGCTTCATTGCTCTCAGGCGACTTTAGTGGAAATTTCAGTCATGGAAGTTAATCCTTAATGGCGTAATAATCATCATAATTGAAATAACCCCAGTCCAATGCAATCATCAGAAAGATCTGTTATCGCAATGTTAAGTTGAAGTCAGCAATTTCAAGTGACCATACAAACTGCGACAAATGCAATTATGATAAGCCATTAATCGATTTTGTTTCAAAGTTTGTTAATGACATATAAACCCTTTGCAAGGTTTTAATTTGTTGTGTCTTGATATCTTTGGCAGTTGGTACTGGCAGTAGCATTGATTTGGGCGATAGAGGGGGTAAGAGCGCGCCCCACGCCCCCTTGCCATCACTGGATCCGAGGCCAGTATTGTGACGTCATGTCCGGCGTCTGTCCGGGAACTTGTACCGGAACCGACACCCCCGGCGATATTAAGCCTAGAAAAAGACAAAACAAAAACGATTGTACAAATCAGTAGAGTGGTTAAATTCCGTCAAAATGCAGTGTGTTCGTTCAGTGAGTTTTTGCTATATTGTTAAAAAGGGTTAAAACTTAAGAAATCAAAATTTGAAGCGTACAGCTTACATAATATTAAAAAAAAAACACTTATAGGTTTATTAGTAAAACAGTGTTTTTCTTTTATGCCAATTTCACAGTGTTATACCAGACGACAGGCTAAACTGATGCAATTAACCTTTCGTCTGGAAAATAGGTACCGATAAATGTATAAAAATATGAATATACAAACATACGAGTAATGAATACATAGTGTATGCACTTGTTGCCATTGAACAGTGATTTTACCATAACAAGGAAATCATTGCTTTACATAAATAAACTTGCTTAAAAATTCCTGGGGAAAGAAAACTTCTAAATGCAACTTGGTTACAACAATAATAATTGGCCATAGTGCAAAAAGTGTCCTAAACACAAATCGTTCAAAGGCCAAATAAATACGTCGATTTGTTGTTGAATAAGCCAGCCATATGGTGAGCTCTCATTGACTCCATAACAGCAGATACGCATATATTTTATATTTTTCAGCCAGAACTGTTACTTATTGGGTAAATTGCTGTACACAACTGATTCATATTATTTTGTGCCCATAGGAGTTTCCAATATACAAGGTGATGCAAAAGTCTGGAGAAGCTACTGCCATTCCAAATCTACTAAGAGGAGAACTACGATAATGTACACACATATACTCCACAATACATGTATGTACATTTTCGGGGGACACGTAGTGATACTACTTTAAATGACCTTGGAATGGTCCTTCAAGATCATCACAATGTTAACTTTTGAACTACACATCGTAGAATAGTGGTGTAAATTGGAAAGTTGTAGAGAATAGTAAGCAAATACCAAAGCAGAAAACAGAATGAAAATCGGACCATTATGCTTCAGACATGTTAGTCTTATTAGCTTCACTGCATGTCTTCAGGATATCCGGCGGAGAAGGCGCCATACCAACAAAATTATCACAGTAGTACGGGATACATAAAGAGGGTTTTGTTTCCTATCCACAAACGTGTGCTGCATTTTCCAAAATTTGGAAACTTGTTTCCTGAAGCATGGGTACATTTAGTTACCCATGGGGAGAGCGGGGGGGAAGGAAGAGATTGAAAAGATTTACTGCGTGTCTTAAAGAAAACGAACATGCAACACTCTTTTGAACATATAACACCCCTCTACCAATACATGGCTGACACGACTGATAATAAAATGAATCAACTTGAATAATTCCCTTTGCTTTAAATAAAACAACATTGCCTAAAAACCATTAAATATGCCTTGCCCCTCCCCTCCCCTCTCGAGAAAATATTTTCAGTTTGCTCCTCTCCAAATGTAAGGGAACGTATGCATGCTTCAGGTAACCAGTTTCCAATTTTGTGGAAAACGCACCAGCCGCTCGTGGATAGAAAACAAATCCTCTTACTACATCCCGTACCACTGCGATTCTATCGTCGGATATGGAGCCTTCTCCGCCGGACTCCCTGAAGACATGCAGTGAAGCTAACAAGCCTAACATGTCTGAAGCATAACTTCTTTCCTAATGGTCCGATTTTCATTCCGTTTTTTTTGCTTTGGCATTGGCTTACGATTCTCTACAACTTTCCAATTTACACCACTATTCTGCGACGTGTAGTTCAACATTGACATTGTCATGACCTTGAAGGGCCGTTCCAAGGTCATTTAAGCTAGCAAAGTCATTACGTGTCCCCCGATCCATACTATATGTATGTACATTTTTATGGTTCTCCTCTAAGTAGATTTGGAATGGCAGTAGGTTTCTCCAGACTTTTGCATCACCCTATACTATAGGCCAGAACTGAGGTTACCCCTCCCTGTGCACCTTACCTTTGGTCGACATATCTATCTTTAAGAAGACAACCTTACAAATATCGATGAATAAGGTGTAACAAGACAGCAAAACGACCCCTTAAGAGAATCGACTTATTTGGGGTAAAATAAAAAGAATATATTTTTACAAAATATTAGCCCACCGCTCGCTGAATACCAATTTGTTAAATGTTGATTTCCTACGACCCATTTTCTGGCCTATCATAAGCTAATTCAATTTTCGCTAGTTCCTTATTGGTTTCTAACTTTTTGATAAACAGGACAAAAGCCAAATCGCCTCGATCGGTGATAAAAAATACAGATGCGACCTATTTCCGTTGCCTTTTGGACGTAAATGTCAGACTGCCTGAGCGGGAACGGAACCCACGTTTGAGACCTAATATCGGAGCTCTACCGCTGAGCCATACTGACAGAGCCATGATAACCTGTGTTAGTGGGGCTCCGAGGTCGAGGGTCCAATTCTCGTCAGGTAGTCTGAGATTTAAGTCCAAAAGGCAAGGGTATAAGTTTCCATGTATCTTTATTTATTAATTCTACACTCTTTAGCTGTTTTATATTTATTTGATCATTCGTTGTAAGCAGGCCATCCATTTCGCGATTATTTATTTCCCCCGGTAATTTTGTTAATCTGAGAATCTATGGCAGACTTATATCATGACCTATCGACACAAGACCGAGATATACTATACAAAATTCGAAATGAGACAAATTAGGATGTGTCGTCTGGTCTTGTTTTGTATCGACTAAATGCATTCGTTTGGGCTAGGAAAGCAACGCATTTTCAGTGATTTTAGTGCGTTCGATACTTCTAGAAAGCTTATTTCTAGACATTTTCAGGGCTCCCAGTCAACTTCAATGGTTAAAAAATAGGAAATATAGGAATTTTTTTTTTTAAATATGAGCTTTATAGGAAAATCAAACCAAATTTATAGGAGGTTTATGGTATTATCAGCCTGGATGCAGTGGGAGAGTGCCGGACATAATACTTTTGGTTGTCCTACAATACCATAAGAAGATGAAAATAACTTTTTAGTGCATAAAACGATCGGTAGATGCTTTACTTGGCCGCATTTGGTCGCTCGACCAATTCATGTTTTGTTTTCATACCAATGATGCGGTGCCCGGGAAGGGGAAGATCTAAATAAATAATTACTATAGCAAGAAAACACACCATAAACGGGAAGTTCGTAACAGAAAAGCATAGGAAATATAGGAACATTTCGTGATTTATAGGAGCTTTGTAGGAATCCTATAAAAACTTGGGAATATAGGAAGACTGGGAGCCCTGAATTTTCTTAACAGCACCAAACCCCTTATTTATTTATTTAGCTTCAAATTATATAAGTTTTTCATTTTTTGAGGGGAAGGAGGGTGGCGCATGTTGACAATATCATTCACAGGGTTGTGAATGATATTGTCCAACAAGCGGCAAAAAAAAAACGAAAAGAGTACATGCTGTCAATACGAAAAAATATTGTAATGCTCGCACTGCCCAATTTAACTTCATCTCGGGTTTTTGTTTTGGGAGAAGCAAACGCCAACGTCCCCCCCACCCCACCGGCCTTGTCACATTCAGAGAATGGTGAGGGGGGGGGGTAGTCGACACTAGGTTATAAGCGCCAACCTCAGTCACAGTGCAGTGGTCCGGGTTGCCGCTGCACCACACGTTATAGAGACCTTAAACAAACCCCAAATCTAGATCTTATCGAATAACCTGAGAAATAAAGAAAAGGAATGTGACCTACGAGGCACCGAACCCAGGATCAACCGCTTAGTAGACTTCTGATCGGGACATGTGCCTTTTTCTGTCTCACGTTGTTAGTATGTGTACTCGCAAACTATGCCATAAACGCTCACTGACTATTTCAGTTATATTAAACTCGGTACGTGTTCTTACCTGTGGAGGCCCCGTTGCTCTGATGGTTCATGGTGGAGTACTGGCTGTTCTGCATCATGTGTGGTTGCGTGGGCGTGCAAGCGGAGGGGGCTCGCGAGTAGGTGCCCAAGGCGAGGGGGTCATAGCCTCGGGGTGCTGTCGGCAGCATGCAGGAATACGAAGAGGCGTCCCTTTGCTGAAGACATGCACCTCCTGGCCCTGCCATCGTATTGGACATGGAGAAGCTGGGCACAGGCGGAATGGAGCTATAAAATCAAAAACACAAAATAAATACCTGGAATATTACACAAACCTTTTAACAAACCATACAGAAATTATGCGAGGCTGTAGCAATGAAGTTTGTTCAACTGATGGCAGATTGTAGTCTGCCTGCACAAGCCGGCTTGATCGGCGCTTGCAACTACAAGACCTATTCAGTTCAGTACCCTGGCAAATAATATCTGGTTTACTTTTTCCCTACACGACAGGAAATAATTATCAGAGCCTCCTACATCAAAGGCCGTATTTGCTTTATGTTCCACAGCCTCCTGCAACAAAGGCCGTATTTGCTCTATCTTCCACAATGCTCCGCAAAAAAAAAAACACATAAATAGCGCTGCGGCATGGTTGCTAAGTGGCGTCATCAGTTGGCAAACTTTGGAATCCTCGTCGGTTAGTTTGCAACTTTTCCGCTTGGTGTTTAGATGGCAGGACCTAGCAAATCTGCTCAGCCGTTGATTTTAGTCGCCTTTTTGGCGTGTTCTGTCACGGCCATTACTGCAGGAGGCTCTGGTAATACGGAAGTAGTTAGTTGTTACTCTTCTAGCTGGCAAAAGTGAAATTAGGCCTGAATTTGAACGTAATTAGGCCTATTTGTTTGGTGCTGGCGAATATTTATTAAACAAAGATACTTAAAAAGGTCAAACTCAGTCAATCGTGCAAGGTAATTTTTCCCGAAGACACAGATGATCAGACTATCACAAGTAAGAGCGCGTTTAAGCGGCGGCTCGCCTTTGCATTCTCACAACTAGAATTTAATCGCAATGGCAAAGGTGTCGTTGCCATGGTAACAACGCTACCTGGATCAGCTAAATTAGACATCGTTTGTTTGAGTTCATGCTTACAGTTTACAATCCGTGACAATAAGATTAAGAATTCCTCCTGACAAAATAATTTTCCCAGTCGCTTCTGAACTTGCATTATTGACTGTTTTCGATGCGAGCCGGTCGAGCTAAATCTGCCGCCATGTTGGAATTTGAGACGATTTCTAGCTCGTAGCTGCGAGAAAGATAAGTCGTTGAAAAAATGCGTCTAAAACCCATTGACGCGCATTTACGGTGCGATCTGTTGAACTATAGTGTCCGCGGCCTATCTTGAGTTCTACACAGAGCGAACACAGATAATCGATTGTACGTTTTCAGTAGCAGAGTGCCTTGTTATATCCAAGATGGTTACAAAAACAATGGCGGCCATCGATTAAAGCCACCCCATCCAGGAAGACGTAGCCGCTCACAAAATATTTTCAGGACTCAAGATACACTGCGCACACAGTAACTTACTACTCAACAAAATTTTTTTTTAAATCGTGATAGTTTAACGTACACGTAGGGAAATTAATCAGGAATTAACATCTATTGAAAGATTTGGCACACAAAATTATAACTTACAAATTACGGGGGCGTGTCTTTCGGTTAATGTTTGAAGACTATTGATATGTACACAAATTCTACTAAATCCTACCTTCTGAATTTTCACGGCTTTTTTTTAAAATTATTTCTGACTTATTGTGTGCGCAGCGTATCTTGAGTCCCGCAAGTATTTTATGAGCGGCTACGTCTTCCTGGAGGGAGCGGATTTAATCAACAGCCGCCATTGTTTTTTTTAACCATCTTTGATCTCAACAAGGCACTCTGCTACCAAAAACGTACAATCGATTATCTGTGTTCGTTTCACGGCGAACTCAAGATAGGCCGCGGACACTTTAATTACGGTACAAAATTTCTATTGTCGCTCATTATGTAGTGCTTTTCTGATTTATTTGCACGTTATTAGCCACTAACTCCGCGTATATTACGTGTTTAGGTAATGTATGACCGTTTCGTCGAATCCCGTTTCACCGAATTTTTATCTGTTTTGATTTTCGGGGAAACGAGAATTCCCGTTTCACCAAATCCCGTTTCGTCGAATAAATTTTTCCAAATTATGTGATTCGCTCGAGCTGCCACGCTCGCTTCGGCTAAACATATAACATCAGAAACCGCAACTACTCACAATTTCCTTCCAATTAGGAATGAATCTTTAACTTCTCCAACGTCAACTTTTCAAAGAATATTTTAATTCGGCGAAACGGGAATTCCCTTTTCGCTGAATTTTAACCAGAGCTTAATTTTTGGCGAAACGGGATTCGGCGAAACGGGAATCAGTGAAAGTATACACCGTTTAGGTAGGATGAGGAAACTTTATAATCAATCCCTGTAGATAACGCGAATAGGCTTCTCCGCATTACTCCGACGACCAGCGTGAAGCCCTGTGGCCAGAAATCTAGCACAACGACATTAACGTAAGCACATCACTGATTTTACGCAAACGTCAACGCATTTCAACTGATATACGCATAAACACGTCACCGGCATTTCAACTAGATTTTCGTCACAAAATATTCAATAATTTAGGAACAACATTGTTGACAGATTGCCAAGGACGGCTAATTTTGAATCTAAATTCAAAGAACGGACGCCCATCAACACTCACCAACCACCCTAGCGGTGAAATTCAGAATCACAAAGCTCTCTCACACCAAGACATCTGCTTTAATGTTATGCGGTGCTTGGCGACCCCTGGGTCTCTCCTCCTCTCCACCCCCTGACTCCGGGGTCGTTTGGACGGGGTCCAGAGGCGGGGGTGGTGGGGTCACAAGGTCCACGATTCATCAGCCAAGATGGCTCGAGACGTGGCCGAGTGGTCATAGGAATGACCGAATTAGCATGGCATTATACCTACTTATACGTCGCATTAGGAGCCCGGGCAGCGAGGAGGAGTCGATCGGACCGAATGAGGGCTGACTGGTGTATTGCATTGAACCAAGCAATATAGCCCCGTGGTGTGGGACTGAAATACATTTACTGTAGCTTCCTTTACTTAGAAACAGTATACCAGACAAGCGTACCATGGCGATTTTCACGATTACGGTAATATTGTCAGCTCACGTACCGATGATTGACGTATCACATTACCAGTGAATCTACATATACTACAGAATTCCACACCAAAAAGCGTAGCTTCCATTCCCTGCCTTCAGTAGCGTGTATAAATCCCCCGAAAGGGAAGAGGCAACTTTTAGTAAAAGGGCACAATAACATATAACATAATAACACAATAACATATTTTCTAGGGACTTTTTTTTGCTCTTTTTTTTATCCCTTTTTTTTTACCCCTTTTTTGCCCTTTTTAGACCTTTTTTGGACCTTTCGACCTCTTTTCAGGCACTGCCGCACCAGCAAATGTCTGCACAAAAAGGCCATTTTTTCCCCCTTTTTCCAACACTTTTACCGGACTATTTCTAATACCACCGTCTGAAAAATTTAGAAGACTACTACTTTTCCATGTGTCGAGTTTCTAGTCAATAATCACTATTTTTTTCCCGAGCAATGTTGTTAATCGCTCTCTGCAGCCGTCCTTTTCACCCCATAACTTCTTGCATGAATTTAAATACTGACACATACACTTTTCTCACACTGAAAAACTGGCTGATTCGGGCCAGCAGGACTACCATTTTTGACTGGCGTCAAATATGTACAAATAGGCTTTCAGCCAAGCGGGAAAAAAAAACCGACAAAAATACAAGTCAATTCTCTGACTTTACACTAAAAAAGGAAGTTTTCCCTGAGTTTCCCTAGCCATTTTCCAATTTCCTGACTTTCACTGAGTGTCCAGTTTGGGGAGAACCCTGTACTAAGAAAGTTTAAATAAATACTCTTCACTTTTATTGTTTTTATAGTTTTACAGTTTAAATGTAAAACTTTGAAAGGAAAGCTTTTACAGCGGCTTTCACCGATGCTGTTTAAAAAAAAACGCATGACGTGTTTCAAAACGATTGATTTTTCTAGGAAATGAATATGGAAACAAACGCGATGTTTTTAAAACTTCTTGTCCAGATTCGAAATGTCTCATTTTTACACATGATTTCTTCATTATTCTGATTAGCTTGTTTCTTTGACCAGAAAGTTGGAAAACATTTAAAAAATCAATTTCTTGGAAACCTTACGTCATGGAATCGGACAATCCCCGTATATATTAACCGGTCAATCCCGAACTTTATTCAAGTATTTGAAGAAAGAAATACAGTTAGGGGACAGACCAACCCAGGGATCTGAACCGGGAAACCGCTGATCACAGCATAGGGCGTAGATGATGTCTAGAGCAGGATGCTGAACATCCAGGCAAAGTTAGTCGAGCAGCGAAACGACGAATCGAATAGGACAGACCATAGATTGAAAGTCAGATATCACCTCTTACCTCGTCTAAGCCTGTTAGGGGCCCTGGTGTAGTTGCGGCTACTAGTAATTCATGTATTGCTTTGCCTCCGTGGTACTTCGCGCGTAAAGCGTTAGAAGAGCCGTCAGTAGCCTCATCTGCCGCCAGGGCCCCGTGTAGGCTTAGGAGAGGTAAGATGCAGTATAGTCAACTTTGTAATGTATGAGCAGACTACTCGAATTGTTTAGGGTCTGTGTGTGCGAATGTCTGCTTGTCTTGGATAGAATTATTATTCTCCATTGTGCTTCAAATTTACAACGGAATTTGAAGCTTATTTCAGTAAATTTGAACTTTACTTCGCCAGTCAACGAAATTAATTACTACGTTTGGTTTCATGGATGGCGTTGCAACACAACACAAAATTATAGGCTAAACATTAAAGAAAATTTTCAATATAGTTCCACTGTCGTTGGCTTAATTTGCTTCTTTTAGCTAACTGATTTTGTATAGATCAGCGACAATGACGCCATATTGGCTACGAGGCTAGCAATTGGAGAGATAGCTACAAGGGGCACTAGACAAAAATGGAGGTAAAAACAATGGCCCTTCTAGTCAAGCCAGGGCTTTGAGAACGGGCCAGGGCTTTGAGAACGGATTTAACAGGCCTAAAAAAAAAGTCGTTTTCTACAATCCCTTATGCTGCGAGGTTGTAATCGAAAAAAAAAAAGATTCCACTTGCTACAACTTAACAACTATCAACAAATCGAAATAAATCGCGCGTTTTAGGCCTAAGAAATCCGCTGTTACAGCATTGGCTTCAGTAAGACGCCATTCTTTTTTCCCTTCATGTTAATCCAGTATCCCTTGCAGCTAACCCAATTACTAGCTCCAGCACAGAGTTATAACAAGACAGCACAGAATGCATAGCACAGAGTGCAATAACATAGCACAGAGTGCAATAATGTAGCACAGCGTGTATAATAATACGACGTTTTTGTGACTGCTCAGTCGTGTCGGGCTTTTTTTTAAACGAAACGTTCTAAAAGGGAGCGATTCCATCTATAAAACATGTAAATATGGTATATTTTTTTACGTGGTTTGTCACGATCACAGAAAAATTCACTCTTTTTTCGGACGATTTGATGTCACAGTGATATTACAGCTACTTCTTTCGCATCACCGGATGACTTCGGGAAATTTGATAAGTCCCCTACGTAGCTTGATCTGGAGTCCAATTGGCTGGTCGCTGAGCACTCTATTTACTCGGCTGTATTTACTCATCTGCGTTCGGAGTCCTCATCACAAAGTTCGCAGTGCGTGGTGGGGCTTAATTATTTTTCCTTTTGCTTATGGCGCGCTGCCAAAGTCGTTTAGTGAGGCGAAAAAGTTTTGAATAAAATCACAAGCACGAAAGAAAGCGTTAAGCCGAGCCACATACTTTTTTCCTTGTAGTTTATCTCTGCAAGCTGATGTTGAAGAAAACGATATGTTCACATGTACATTTTTGGATATGTGATATTTGGGTGACATGTGATATTAAATAGATACAAACGCAAACCTAAATGTTCGTTGCCTTTTGGACTTAGATGTTGGAATGCCTAAGTGGAGAATTGAACCCTCGACCTTTGGTACCAAAGGCCAAAGTGCAGCCAATTAGTGATATAACGCGGCTCAGGCAATCTGAAATTGAAGTCCAAATGGGAACGGAAATAGGTTCGCATCCACATCATTAAAATCGTATGATGTGCGTGCGTGCGTGCGTGTTTGTACCTCTACACCTTTGGAACCAAGGCACCTACAAAGATGGGAGTAGACGAAACGAAAGATAATTAGATTGCACTTCGTTTAGGCCTATTTTCACCGCTTTAACTTGATATTATAACCCTCAAATACACGAAGGAACCTGAAAAAATAATGTCAAAGTTTTTTTTTACCCTCATGATGTTTATTTATGACGTCATAGTTTGTTCATGCAAACAAAAACCGTCTTGAAGCTATTAGCAACGTACTGTGACGATCTGGAAAGGATGCAAGCAAAAAATAACCTAAAAGGACGACGTATTTTGCAACATACCATAATCTATAGGTGTTAAAATTGGTTTTGTATCATCTGACTTGATGCATGGACAAATCAGACCTATAAATCTGGTTTTAAAAGGGTGTCAAACATTCGTGTTCACGGATGCATGGAGGTGCGTGGACTGAGCGAGCAAAGCGAGTAAACAAAGACTTTTCAATGTGTGCTTCGCATTGCTCTCTTAATCTTTCATTTACTCTCACCTTCGTAGGGGATTACCTCTGGAGGAGAACACGTACAAACGTGCAAACAAACAAATCGTATGTTTTGCATGATGTAGGTGAAATGCAGACATGCTGAGGAATGTGATGAACGAACTATGAGCAACAATTGCAATTAGTTTGCATTGAAATAATCAGTACATCGATTTTGTAACGCTCTTGGAATCAAAGACATTTCGTGAAGCATGGAATGACGCCACTGGAGTGAGCGAAGCGAATTAACGATATGGGTAGTCTGTAGTTATTTATAAGAGCCCATTTGACTTTCATAGTGTAATATGTTATGTTTGATAAATATTTTATGTCTACTGTACAAATTTCAATAACAATTTAAGGCCATCTACCCAGGACCAGGTAAGATTCCAAAGGTATTTGCAATTCTGTGATAACTTCGTGATGCCTGTAGTCACCATTTCGATAGCATTGCCCTATATTGTAAACACAGACTCCACGTTCCAGAATCTCCGTCATCCAATAGGCTGATGTGGGTCACGTGATCTTGTTTTTAGTTCTGAAAATTGCGCCGCTGCTGCGAATGGTGTTGTGCCATTTTGAATTTATCGCTATTTCTTTATGTTGCTTGAAGATTCTACGGCGCTGCAGTAGGAGTTAAAAAGGTGAAAAGGCACCTTTAATGCAAGTTCAGCCTATAACTTGATTAATAAGTCTGAGTGGACTTAGAACGCCATGTGATCGGTAATTATAGCGACGATTTGCAAAGTTGAGTTTGCAAAGTAGCGTTTGCAATAAAAAAAATCCCTTTTTAACAAGTTTATAGGAGTCAAATTTTAAATCACTAATTCGAAACCTTCCTACTTCCGACCGCTGCAAATCTATTTATGGTATTTAAGTTTGCTGCCCATTCATTTTCATTATTATTATTTTTGTTGTCATTATTAAATATTCTTCACGTATGGAGCATTTTACAATAGCGCTTCCCTCTAACGTCTTTTCACGCAGTCGCTCGATTTCTAACCCTCTTTTCAAAACACCTCCAGATGCAAATTAGAGATCAGTCCTTCACAACCATCGCCGGCTCGTTTGCATGGCATTTGGTTGCTAGGGACGACAGCGCGGCAGACTTCAAACGGCTTGGCGGTTGCCCAGCAACCAGCTGTTGACACCAACTTCAACACATGCTTAAATCGCGCATGCGCTTCGGGCCTATTATCCGGTTAAGCATGTGAGAAATGTCACCACTACAGGGCTGGTCTGGGGGGGGGGGGAGATAGAGAGTCGTTAGCGAATTATGCAATACAGTTTTTAATTCGAGCGTTACAGAGGGATGTTCACCAGTTGCAATCACCATTTATCGAACTGTAGTCTTGCGGTAAGAGCAGGAATGTGCCAAAAAACATTTTTAAAGAACAAATATGAACTAAAACTACGTAAAGCTACGCTACCCATGTAGTACCACCAAACCATTGCCATCTTAAAGAAAACAAAACTTGGAGCCTGATATTCCTGACACATGATAACGTAATAAGAACGTAACCCATCTTTTAATTAAACAAGCCGCTGCAGCGACTACCTAGTCGGAAACAGTCTTCTGTGCACTTCCGCCACTTTTTCAGCGAAAACATTGAGGCGCACACCTCTATCACGCGCTGCAACAGCGATCTCTGTTATATAACCTAAAAGTAGTAACAACCACAATTCCCGGTTCAGAATGCGTTTTATGTCTAGTTTTGGATTTTAGGCGTAATTGTCAACCTTCATGCCAAATTTTTACCTGCCGTTTTAATTTCGTAAGCAGCAGCTTATGGAGAATCGGGTTCGAGAGTAAACCTATTCAGTTATGCAACACGGTGTCGAGGCTTTTTTGATGAAGCTATAATGTGCGTCGTTAACGAAATCCTTTTGGTTTTTTTTTACGGTTGCGTGTCTTCCTGTAGTAGTTAAATGCGACGATCAGATGATATCATCCAGTGAGTTACGTCGAGAAAGTCTATTTGCTATAAGGAAGCAACGCTGTTTTAATTTACCGTGTTTTTTAAAGTCAACTTGACTACCACTAAAAAAGCAACGGATTTTCGGCTGCACAGAAGACTAAAAACAATCCTTCCCACAACAAGTGTTCGTTGCAATAGGTTATTATTCTCATTCCGTTATCCTGAAAGAACATTACCCACCTTTGAAAGACCAGCTTACATACCGATGTGGCGCCATAAGATAAATCCCGTGTATGGATACCACTTCTCCGGCTGCCAGCCCCAGCTTCCGTCGGAAGTTAGCTGGTCGTAGTAGACGAAGAGATTAATTGGGTACGGGGCACATTTAGCACTGGGACCGTAGCCTTGGACTTCTTAATAAAGTGTAGATGACTTCTTTCAAAAATACATGCGGTAGGGAGAGGTGTGGAGAAAATACAATAAAAACGTCCGAGAGCTGATCGCTTCTTTAATCCCTCTTAAGGGTACCCCCCTCTCCATGCTTTTCACACAGATGCATAATTTACAACATCGACAGGCAACCACCGATTAAAAATAATTATAAATACTCGGATGGTGCAATGAATTCTACAGCTAAATACATCACTGCTTTTAGCCTTCCTTAACGAATATAATAATTATATAATTTTTAACCCGCTTATGGGTATGGAAACGGAAGGGACTCACCACTCACACCGCCCCAAAAAGAACGTCTACGTTAGTATGTACGCTTGAGGTGTTTGAATAGGTCTATACCCCTGACAGCTAGTTTGAAGGAATTTAAATTTGCGGATGCGAATATGAATCTGCTGACACCACATTATCGGGTCAAAGAAGTTATTTTCATTAGTTAGTGTATACAGCACTCCAGCTCCACGTCCGGTATCCTATTAGGTTAAAAAATATAAAGCCTACAGAGTAGCCATCAAGTGTAGGTGAAAGACGAAATCGCTACGTTTCGGTTGCCAGATCGCAACCGTTTTCAAGAGGAGCGTTTAAAACATGTCAAACAATAGAAAAATTAATAAAACAACGGGAGAGCAGATGGGTCATGGTTCTAATCCTTACACGTTTTAAGGATTTTGTTACGCTCCGATCTGGGAACCGACACGTTGTGATTTCGTCTTTCACTTACACGTCATATAGCTAGTGTGTATATATTTTTAATTACTAAAGTGCTTTTTAGCTTTCTGAATTTTCCTATTAAGTTTGGCAACAAATTATTCATGGCTGTGGAAACGTAGTAATAGTCACTATGCATTTAGATTTCAGGCGTAATTATCAGCTTTTATGCCTAATTTTTACCTGCCATTTTAATTTCGTATTCATATAACGCAGAATCGGGTTCGACAGCTAGGCCTATTCATTTATGCAATACGGTGTCGAGACTTTTTTCAATGAAGCTATAATGTGTGTCGTTAACGAAATCCTTTTTTTTTACGGTTGTGTGTCTTCCTGTAGAGGTTAAATGCGACGATCAAATGATATTATTCAATTGAGTTACGTCGAGAAAGTTTTAGTTACTTCAAGGTTATTTGGTGGTACTATACACAGATGCAATGCCACTTAGAAACCTGGTAGCAGCTGCTTTTAGCTGTTGTTAGCTATTTTATTTTAGCTGTTTTAGCTAATTTTAGATAAATTTACTTTGTGAGTGGATGGAATATGATAAAACAGATACCGTCCGATTGACGAGGTCAATCTCACAAGACCTGGTAACGCACAACGAATTGAAATTTTAATTGCTAATACGATTTTGAACCTTGTTCACCAGTAACAACCGTCCGTAAAATACAATGAGGCTGACACTAAATTAATACCACGTATTAATATGTTTTGCAAGTATACAGGTTTTTAGCTTTGTTGGTATTAAGGTAGCATCTCCTCGTTGTATTTTACGTTGTTGCAGGTGAAAATGAGGCAAAATTAGCACTGAAAATTTAAATTCGTTGTCTGTTTCCAAGCCTTGTAAGCTTTATCTCGTCAGAGGGTATACCTGTTTTAGCTAATTTTAGTACACGTTTTTCACTTTTATGCTAGTGTGTTTCATTTACTTCTAGCTTATTTCACGATTAGAGGATTAACACCCTTGGTGTTCGTCGTCGGTTCCATCTTCCGCGTGACATTGCGCGTCAGTTGGGCGATAAG
>JAHWFP010177469.1:23056-35294 GCA_023313725.1 Lithobius niger
GACGATACGTACTAGGCCTACTTTAATACCTTGTGGAATGTGCTGAGGTAAATAAATTCATTAACATTCTATAACTTGCCGTGCATTTACTCTCTCGCAGTTTTTTTTCTTGACCTCACCCCTCTCCTGATAACAACTTCAAAAAAAATGTAGCCCCCCTCCCTCTTCATATAAAAATTGTCATCCCCCACCCCCTCATTTTCGTTCATAAATAATGAACGGTCCCTAACGTAAAAAAAAAATAAGATAATAATATTTTTATTTACCCTTTTCGAGAGATTCGATTTGATCGTTGGTGAAGGATGTTCGATTTCGTTGCAACTTCCGTTTGAGCCGGATTCGCGCCTGAGATTCATCCTCCGTACTGGCCGCATCACAACTGTTGCTGTCGTCCGAGTGTACTTCACCGTCCACTAAAGAAAGAGAGAAAAATAGTGCATAACATTAGCAACATGCCCAAACACACAATGCACAGACGACTAAATGCTAGAAACAGGAACTTTGGATTATACATAGTTTTCGTAGAGTCGGTCAACTAAATACTAAGCAGTAGCGCGAGAAGGCGTGAGAGATTTTGCGAGATGCATCAGCATATATATCTCAAACGCGTCTGACGTCACTGCTCCTATTTCGCGAAATTTTAGTGATTCTTGCGTCTCATTGGCTGTTGATGTTGCTGGTGAATCGACACTATATTGGCCTAACAAACGAACGAATAAGCACTATAAAACATAAAACGGACTGCTCCAATTGTTTAAATTGTTAAAAGTGCATCAAGCTAGCTAAAACAATCGACAATGCGACTGAAAATCGCAATGTTTGTTATATTGTGTCATCAGAAGAAGAGCAACGTTACAATCGGGCATCGTAAAAGCACGCCAATGTTTCGGTTTCGAAGTAATGGCGTCACCAACTCTAATTGGGTAATCCTTTAAAAATTTGTCGTTTTGTTTTAATAATGTGCGTTCTACTAACGTTTCAGTAAAGTTTATGTAATCAAATATTTCATGATTATTCGTTAATTTTGTTTAAAATGGCTTATAGTTGAACAAACCTTTTAGTTAAGATTCTAAAAAGATATCGTCGTGTGCTTCGAGTTTTTGTTTGGGAGCAAACACGTTATCAACTGCGGAATCTTGGTTAATCTCGCCCGTGTATACTTTGCAAGGGGAAGTAGCTGTATTTTATCTCCGACGATCAATTGTGTGAACCGATCCAATAGTAAACGGTCCCTGGCTAGGACTAGGTTCTACAAAAAATGTGCAAATTTGGTTACATTCATTACTGACCAGTGCATCACAGTGTACGCTCTTCCCCCAAAAAAGCAGAAAAAGCATGCCGGTCGAGTTATCGACTCATAGGGAATCCCCCACCCATCCCCTCACCACAACAACCCCAAGCAAAGTTGAAACGTCCGTCCACGAGGGGAAAACAGTCACAGGGAGAGAAGGAGCAGTAGTGACATGGTCTGGATGAGAATTCCAAGGACGCACCAATCTGCTACCAACACCTCCATTACCTACCAACTCTACCAATGTACTTCGTGTAAACCAAGGACTAATAGAGACAGTTCGGCTGCACATTTAACATCACACATCATTGCTTATTGCTATCGCAAACCTCCTAAAACTGCAATCCAAACTCAACAGACTCAACAAAGTCCTGCGGAGGGGAAGTGATGTCACACCTCGACGTGACTGATGCAAGGGATTGTGGGAGACTATACAGCAACAACAAGTCCATTAGGGCTTTGACTACCATCGTGTGTTTGAACGCGCGCCAGGTTAATTCCACCACTGCCGTTGGAACATGACGCGTTTTAGAACAAAAAATAAAAAAGTCAGTTTATGAATAAAAACATCTATTATATAACAAATGTGTAAAAGCAAGCAATAATATGCCTTTTGGACATTTAAAACACTCTCTTGTGTTTACTGCCTTTAAGAGCAGTGGCGCGAACGAGGGGGGGGGGGGGGGGGGATTTGCCCCTGCCCCTTTTGGGGAAAAAAATCCCTTTTTTGGAAAAATCCCCTTTTTACCCTTTTGGGGAAAAAAATAAATGCTGGTGGTGCACCCAAAGGAAGGGCCTGGAGACCCAAAAAAGGCAAAAAGAAGGCCAGGAAAGCGGCACAAAAGGGGAAAAAAGACAATGGCAAGCTAGGAAAACAGGCAAAAAAAGAGCCTAACGAGCAAAAAAAAAAACCTCGCGTCGTGCCCTTTTACTAGAATTTGCACCTGCCCTCTCGGAGGTCTGTGCACACTGATTGGCTAGCTTGGAAGGTGCCATGACATTTTGCCGATACCCAGCCGATTTTAAAAGAGGAACTACACAAAAGCATTTCCATGAAATTCACCATTATCATGTAAGGTCTCTTAAAAATAAATACGGATGCAAACCTGTTTACGTTGCCTTTTGGACTTAAATGTCAGACTGCTTGAAAGGGGAATCGAACCGACGACCTTTGAAACCAAAGGCCAGAGTCCTACCACTCAGCCATACTGACATGGCCTAGGTTTGCATCCGTATTTATTTAACACTTATCGAGCCCAATTGGCTTTCTGTCCCGTTTATATGTAAGGTCTGTGGCATTCAGTTGGTACTCTAATGGACATTCCCTTAAGCAGAAGCACTCTTCATGAGTGGCAACGAAACTGCTTCGGTTAACCCTTTACCACGTGATTTACAGTCAATTACTGGCTTATGGGAGCTGCATTGCATTGTTTGGTAGAAGGGCAGTCCATTTAGATGAAGTTGAAAGAAAGGTTTTTATTATAATAGATATATGCATTCTAAATAAATAAATAAATACGGATGCAAACCTATTTACGTTGCCTTTTGGACTATGTCAGACTGCCTGAGCGGGGAATTGAACCCAGGACCTTTCAAATCAAAGGCCAAGATCCTACCGCTGAGCCAGACTGACACGGCCTACCATTGGCTTTCCGTCCCGTCTAAACCAATATGCTTTCTGCGTTGCTAGGTTAGTGCAAGCCTAGTTTAGAGCCACCTACGTTAAACGCAGCTCATTCTACACCGCAAAAACAAGCGTGTGTCAATGAAAAATGGCTAACTTTACACACGCCAAAAGCGAAACGTTTCAAAACGGATTGCATAGGTACCAAACCTTTTCTAATCTTTCAGCTGAAAAACATACAAACTGGTTTTTACAGATAAACTACCTTAGAATTTTAGCTTATAAACAAATATCAGTTTTGCAGGCCATGGTTTCTGAGAAAGGCCTTTGTCTGCCTCACTATGTCAGTTACACACATCTAACATAAACTCACAAAAAGCATGCGATGTATAACCTTCACCTAGCCTACTTATTAAACGATGTAGTACTACACGTCTAACCCATTAATTTCATAATATGGAAAAGTATTCATACACTGACGAAAGAGCCACTAATCCGAACCATATAACCCTATATTACACCTTTCACAAATTAGCAAAATTTATTTCATAAAAATTCAGGCCAGCTGGCAGCGAAAACAGGCTGAAGAAGGCCGTAGATGCTCAAAGTGCACCTACAGACTAAACTGGTTTGTTGCAGGTAATAAACCCTACGGGCACTGCGTGCTAGAATAGCTACTCACCGTGGCCTAGAAATTTTCCATTTTTCAAACGTAAAATAAGACAAACCACTAGCGTTTATTTGAAACACTTGCAAACACACACTTATAAAAAACACACATAAAGTAATTCCAACTAATTAGCAATATAATATCTGCACCTGTATTTTCAGTTAATGGCTTGCAAATAATTTAGCCTACTCGGCGTGCATATTCTCTCTCAATACGACTTGTCAGGCCAATTGCACAATTTTACAGGGATGTTTGGGCAACAGATGTAACACTGAAGTTCACCCCACAGTCCATAAAAAACTACCAAACTAATCGTCCGCGTTTTTCCCAATCCAATGCAATCATTCTTAGAACGTCCAGCATGATATCGCCAGTCCTTACCCTCCCCCCCCCCACCCACCATGACCTGACCCCCTCGTCATTTAACACCCCCATCGCTACAGTCTGGGGTCCTTTTGTCGCAACCTTAATGCCAACTCGTTTCCTCACCGGAACAGTCGATGGCCGACAGGAAGTCGTTCGGGACGCGATACAGAACTAGGGGTAGTAGGGGACGAGCCGAATCAAAGTGTACAATCGTTTTGGTGGTAGGGAAGGGTCTAATGACAGCGATGACGAAAAGCTGATGACGTGTTTCCGGACACAACTTAATCATTCGCATCCATCCCTACCATCTCTCAAAATGGACTCGTTTTAACACGGCGCGACCTTTCCTTTGTAATATCCCCTATCTACAATGGACTCGTCCCATTCTTTAGACTTCTGATAAACAGGCTAAAATGGGACGTATGCAACAAACAATAATCCTCATTTATTTCTTATCCCCCTTGTCCCCCACCCCTCTCTTCCTATTCTCCTCGTCAAGTTTTGTTCTACGATCTGGCCGATACGTTTGATTTGGTCGGAAGAAGGGCAGTTTATAAATTACTTCCGGGCGCAGTGACGCGACGCCATTGTTTGGGAAGTGACGTCATAGGGTGTCATGGCGTGCTGCTAAGAGCTCCGGAGTAGACACCACACAAGGATAATTCAGTCTAAGGGAATATTTAAGTTATCAGTTCTCGCTGGCTAGAGACTTGGTGCATTCTCTTAGTGCGAAGGTCTTGTCACTCTAAAGTTAATTAACCAACCTACGTAGAAAGCTATACGACGTCATTTGGCGATATGCATTAGTGATAACAATAAAATTAAAAATCAAAGATTCCACCTAAAGAAAGAATTTTCCTGGTGCGTCTCCTCTCACTCTCTAGTTTACCGTAACGAATTAACAAAAAAATCGATCCCCGCTTAGTATTTCAGCCAATGTTATGGATTCTAGAGTTGTCAAGATTTCGTACGTTAATGCAACCTAATTCTTGCAGTTAACAGCAATCATGAACAGACTGACTGTAGCCATAGTTACGCCCAACAAATCTCGTAAATGAATCGCAAGTGAATACAAATTGTTATAGTTTGTGTATGTTTGAGGGTGAGCAAGGCTTCGGGAAAACATTTCAAATTATGGCAGAGAACATGTCGGATACGGACACGACGTTTTGTCAATTTAGTAGAAACACTTATTAGTAAAACTTATTAGCTAAATAAGTCCATCCATCTATGAAAGCTAAGTCAAAGTTATATAGCGGTTTCGAACGGTTGTATTAACGGAGACGAACAGGCCTAATAGGGATGTGTCTAGGGTCTCTACCGGATTCGGTCAACAGGCTAAGAATTAATAAACAGCCACAATGGTGGTCTATCTTACTGTTTACGGCGTCTGCATTCAGAGAGTCATTAACGTGCCTGGTTTTCAGCAGTCCCAGCTCTAAGCTGCTAGCCCATCGGTTCAGCGTACGAGTCCCATCGACTCCAGCATAGCATCCTGCTGTTAAGCTCATGGTAGTATGAGAGCAGATTTATTATCATGATGCTGAAGCAAATAATGCAAAGGAATTATCGCCATGATCGTGTGACTAACAGCAAACGTAAGTTATTCAATAAATTTCTATTTTCAGAATGATAGGCTACAATCCGAGTGGATGCCGGATAAAATGCCACAACCGACAAGGATAAAAAAAAATCCCAAAGGTGCGTTTGATTATGCGAAAGAGTTAAAAATTCTAAGAATCTTTTGCGAACCTCCACTTGAATCTAGACACACGCTAGTGTGTCGCCGCCAAGTAACAGTAGATCATCCCATTCGAGACATCCGATTGTTAAAAAATTGATTGTTAATGATAAAAAGGCGGCCTCAGACGGACATAGGGCCTTAGGGCTTCGGGCAGACACCCTTTGAACCCTTTGGCAGCCTCACTAGCAGACATGTGTCTGTTAACAGTAAGCAACTAAAAGCATATTTTGGCATGTTGAGGATAAATCCCAATGCGATAGAAATGTTTCAAATTGTGGAAAATGCAAGGGGAAGATGCAAGGATAAAGAAAAAATAAAAGTTAAAGGTTGAGTGTCCACCATTCAAAAGAGAAATAGATGCATCAATAACGTTTTTTTTTATGTCACTGACTAGTAACTAGCAACTAATAACTAGCTAGTAACGCTGGCCCCATGTTAAATCCCATCAGACTCATTGCTCATGGCTAGCGCAAAATTGAGAAGACCTACGTAGATGAACTTTTGCACACGGATTCAAAGGTTATCTGAGCATGGTCCTTTTGTAGGATTGGGGGTTGCAGGGTTCAGGATAAATACTTGGGAGGGTTTTGAAATTCGCCACCAGCGAATTTAAATTTCGTTTCTTTTCAAGTTGCAACCAAAGATTTCAAGCAACAATAGCTTGAACAATCAAGACTGGTCCTTAGATTTATTTTAAAAGCCTGGACGAAATAAAAACTGAACTGTAACGAAGGACAAAGTAAAGAAACATTAACGTTGCCGTGGACTGCGTAAGAATAAAGGGATGCACGTTAGATGATGGTTACGCAACAATACGAGCATCCACGAGCTAATGGATTTTTTGTTAATAGCCCAAAAATAAAATGCTTCGCGTTCTGCTGTTTTAGTAACAGCGACCTTCTATTCGGGAGTTTCTGCACGACACAAAACAAAACAACTGAAGGGGATGTGCTGATTGAGTGAGTGAAGCGCACGAATCAGCGATTGTTAGCTAGTGTATGCAAAAATGGGATTGAAGCAACTTAAGCATGTGAAGAATGTTCGTATAATAAACTAAGCCGTGTCAATTTGGCTAATCTAACGATTAATTGGCAATGGTAAATTTAACGGCTAATTGGGCAATGGTAAATTTGAAAATTATAAATGTGAAAATTTATAGAAATAAAATTCCTCTAGAAAAAAGGTACAGATGAAGATAAGACGGTGTAACCTTATGTATGTTCACAGTCCTATGAAAGTTGTGATATCCACCCAAAATCAAAACCGGCATAAAAACCAGCCAAGTTTCCAAAAACGATCGGTCTTTGAAGGTAGTGATATCATTCAACCAGGGAAAGACCGCCAAGATCAATCCTTTTAGCCAAGTTAATCGCACCAAATAATACTTTGGACGTTACATGAAAACTTTCGAACTATTAGTTGGTGCGATTAACTTGGCTAATAGGATTAAGCTTGGCAGCCTTTCCCTGGTTCCCTGGTTCACTACTTTCAAAGGCCGATCGTTTTTGGAAACTTGGCGGGTTTTTCTACCAGTTTTGGTTTTGGGTGGATCTATTACATTACTTACTGAAAGTTCTGGGCTTAATCACTCCTAAAGTATTGTGTCAAAACATAATGTAATGTTTTCCTGTATGTAACATCACCAACATGTTGGAAGCATTGGATTTTAAATTGCGAATCGCGGGTTACTTTTCTAAAAGATTTTATTGTTTACACATAAGCCTTAAGGTAGCAGGTTGGTGGGTGGTGCTTGTTAGGGGGGGGGGTCATCTAAGTCACCACCTCCCCCTCTCAAGGCGTGGAGCATATCTATAGGAGAGTGACCGTAACGTCACGGACATGTAGGTAGAATTTCGACACAACTTGGCCTATCCTGGTCAAGCATGCACCATGCAGTTGTGTTTTCGTTGCTGATGTGACAGTCCACGCACAAAAGACCATGGACTTTTGGCTCCACCCTGGCTGAGATAAAAGGGTAAAGTGAGCTATTGTAGTTGCCATTCTACCATGAGCTTAGCGGCGGAATGCTATACTGGAGTCGATGGAACTCGTACACTGAATCAGTGGGCTAGCAGCTTAGAGCTGGGACTGCTGAAAACCAGTCACGTTAATGACTCTTCCAATGCAGAAGCCGTAAACAGTAAGACAGACCACCATTGTGGCTGTTTTTTAACTCTTAGCCTGAAGACTACATCCGGTAGGGACCCTAGCCACCTCCCTAGTAGGCCGTCACCGTTAATATAACCGTTCGAAACCGCTATATAACTTTAGTTTAGCTTTCATAGCTACTATCCAAGTTTGGATGGACCTTTCTACTAAAGTGACAAAACATCGCGTACGTATCCGACATGTTCCTTGCGATAATTTGCACTGTTTGATTCTACATGACCGATGTTTGTGTTATTGCTATCCTTCTGTAATTTATAAATTGCTGATGCAATTGCCATAATTGCTACATTGATTAGAATACAAGATTTAATCACAAGATTACAAAAAAGCAAGATTTTTCTTTAAATTGTCGAATCTCCTTCCAGGCCTGAGTTATACATAAAACCAATATTGGTAGCGGTAGTCGACTGGTGGCAGCATACCAGTACCGCCAAATACCACACTTGGCATAATTAACTTATATTAGAAGACGTTTTCTGAATTACACCCTTTACACCAACACAACCAATAGGTTTCAGGTTTTCAGGAAAGAAAAGTTCGAGCTTTGGCGAAGAATTGGTTTCTTCAGAGCTGAGAGTATTGATATCGTATTTTACAATAACATCATTTCGCGAAGCATTTTCTGTGTATTTTTAACGCCATCAAGTGGAGCATTTTTATTGTATTTTCTGGTGGAGCATCTACGCGAAACTGAACGTATGCCGCCTTCTTTAGCCATGTTAAGTAAATAAAAAAGTACGTCATTTGAGTTTCACATCGCTGTGACAGAACTAATTTATTTTCTAAAAGACAAATGCTTAATTCTCGAACCACAAAGGTGTCCTCACCATCACAATTTCAATTTCTTTCTGCAAGTAATACAATTACTAGGTTTCTCCCTGAATTTACTTCACGTTATCCTAAACCGGAAATTGCGTGATGTGGTGTTGCGTTATGAACAAATTATGTAAACTCCATACTACTGCTGAAAGCCAATGGTAACCCGTGGTAACCTGGTTGTCATGACGATTTTGGCAAGTCGGTGAGCTCTACTGAAGAGCAACTACTCATTTGCAAATATTAATATGCAACACTTGTGATTCCAGAGTTTGAGCGCTCAGCGTTGTGTGTGTGCGGAGTGGTGGGGGAGAGTAATGGAGGTGGGGGAGGGTGGGGGAGGGGGAGAGAAGGCTGCCTCGAGGATTCCTCTTTCCAATAAATGTAAATTAATTCCAGTCCAAATTGACGTCTCACGCAAGGGTGAACAGCATTGTTGTTCCTTTCCATAATAACCAATTTTCAAGTTTGTGTTTGAATTTGTGCGTTGTCTAGCGTAAGGCTGATAGACGATTCCTACGTCCTCACCAATTCACATTCGTGTTCGTTTAAAATACTTCTTACATGATTTACGACGTGTTATTTGACTAAGTCCACCAACACTTTTCGCGTAATACCAACGAATTTCGAACGAGCCACTTTCTGCAATCCCACTTCGAAGGGACACAGCGCTTTTTTTGCTTTGGTGGTTTGCACATTAGCTTTATTTATGGTTTTAAACGCAGGACTCTTAGTAGGTAGGAAAAAAAGCACCAATTAAAACGCGTAAAATAAAAAGTCAGAACGGTGAAGATACGAACACACAATTTGCGATGTTTCGGGGTGTTCTGAACTCTGTTATTAAACAAAGTTAAAGTCAAACTAAAGCTCGAAGACTTTAAGATTTTTTCTATTTTTGTCACTTATACCTTTGTAATATTAATAATTTTTTTTTATAATGGATAAGGAAAAAACCACGAGAAGCACTGAAAGCACTTGTGTACATGGTAAAGTTACACCCAATAAATAGATTAAAGATTAGCGACACAAAAGCAAGCAAAACAAAATTAATTAGTGTAAATTACATAAAAAATAAATAACGTAATTGTAGTTACAAATGAGCGTCCCAGAACGTCAAACAAAGTAAAATAATTACAGTTACAAATAAATCATATGAGAACATCATAACAAAATAAGTTAACACGTAGTTACAAAAACAATGAATATGTGGTTACAAAGTACTTGTGAACCAATAACTCAATAATCACTACTGAATTTATTTCCCTTAATTTTTTTCTCTAGTGAGTAATTTGTTTGTCAAATTTTTAGATAATGTCTAGACACACGCTAGTGTGTCGTGCCAAGTTAAGCAACAATCATCACCATAAACATTACATCAATTCATTGTCGAGGTTGTAAACCATTGTAGCGCGGCGCCATAGCGTCAGTGTCTTATATCTTGAGGCATATAGTTAGGCACATTTCAGGTACTTGGGGGAAAATAATAATGTGGTACAAAAGCTTAAATTGTGTTGAAATCAAGAGCAATGATCCACCTGACAAAAATTAACTCGTGTAGGAATGCCAGCTAAGCTGCTTTCAATGCAAAATCTTACCCTCAATAACGTTGTAAATGTGTTACTAGTTACTAGCTAGCTAGTCCGCTCATACCCTTGTTAATTTTCATAGGGTGATTATTCATCGATACCGAGATAACGGGAAGGCTTCCAGCTATGAAATTGGACGAATGGCTGCAGTACGATACGAACTGTGTACCTTTTATGGTTTGGAGCCTAGGGGTGTAACGAGATGGCGTGGGATGGCGCGTAAGTACGAAAATATTGTTATAACCATTGTTGGTATTGTCGGCATCGTCTCTCATTGGACAGCCAAAGTTCGGACAATGATAACGTGTATACTGACGTGCGTGCCTAGACACAAACTAGTGTAGTACGATAAATCTAAACAACATTGCCAAAAAACTGTATTCACATCCAATTCACGGAAAATAAACCAACTCTAAAAACAAAGCAAAATAAACAAAGCCAAAAACTGGTGAAGAGGCCACCAAGTTGTGAGTGGTTTGGCCCTTCAAACGAGTGATATCAACACACCAAAGCTAACGAAATAAACAAATTACAACAAAATTAAAACCAAACCAAAAATCTATAAAGAGGTGACCAAGTTGAGAATGGTTCGACCTATAGGCAAAAGATAGTAGCAAATTGTTGAAAACCAATTTCTTCTTGGCGTGCCACTTTATTACACATCTGCACGGTAGTGGAGTTAAGTCTAATGCACAATTTTAAAAAAGGATTGATATCATATCAAAAACCAAATCTGGTAAAAAGAGCCGCCAAGTTCCGATGGTTCGGCCCTTCAAAGGAGTGATATCAACACACCAAAACATTCGCCAACTTAATCGCACCGAATAATAATTTGGGCGTTAAATGAAAACTTGAACATTGCTACCATGTTCTATATAGTTTTCATTTAACCTTCGAATTATTAAGCGGTGCAATTAACTTGGAGAATGTTTTGGTGTGTTGATATCACTCCTTTGAAGGACCGAACCATTCGGAACTTGGCGGCCCCTTTTACCAGTTTTGGTTTTTTGATATGATAAAGCTAACCAAGCAAGCATTTAGATATTTAGTTATCTATTAACCAATTTTGTATAATAATAATATAACAAGAGTTGCAACAGGTCAGGTCTGGCAAGGATCCGTGGATCACTAACTGCCACCTTGACTATATTTGCCAAAAAAAAACATGACTGAGGAAGGAAAACGGCCTCAAAGTGGACACTAATACCTGCCAAACTAGTTAAAATTGTGATATGTAAAAGATGAACGATGATCGTTTTAAGCTGGTAGCTTTGCTTTAAGATGTCACATTACGCGCCATCACCACATGCTCAGGAAGGGAGTTCCAAACCGCCGCTACCCGAAGCGAGAAAAACTGGCCATGACAAGTCCTAGAGAAACTCTGTGAACCAGTTTCAATGGATGGCCCGTCGTGATATTTTGTTTCCTTATCAACTTTTTCTTTGCTTGATAAAGAAAGTGAAGAACATTGCAAACCGTCGCAACTTGTGTGTGTTTTTGTGTGAACCGTTCTGGCTTTTGTATTTTACACAGCTTATTGTCGCCTTTTTGGTATTTGTTTAGCTAGTTGTTAATGGTAGCTGAGTGGTAACAATACGCACTCTGGTGAACATGCTGGGATTGGTAAAACGATGCGACCGACGATTCGATTCACTGTTCCACTTTAATTCTTGACCTACGACCCCGGCGACCCATGATCTAATTGACCCAAAGTCACCCAATGAGCCATGTTACTTATTGACCTAATATCACTCACTGACCCATTATGACCCACCAACAATGTGTTTCATCTGCTTAAAAAAAAAGGATTCTCTACTGCAAACTATCTTTTAATTTTCTTAATTGCGCTCTCTTTGCCGCGTACTGCGAAGTTTGCAGTCGTCCCCACGTTGAATTCTGCATCCATGCCTGGAGGCCTCATTTCAAAAAATCTACTGACATTCAGGAAAAAACTGTAGTACTAAATGGTGCC
>JAHWFP010177470.1:0-10872 GCA_023313725.1 Lithobius niger
AGCTACACATACGCGTAGATGCAAAACCAAAGAATACAAAATAAAATAAATAAATAACTTTTACCGAACATAAAAGTGCGGTAAATTTTGGCGGTAAATTTCGTAACCTTTGAGCAAGCAAAAAACTCGTAGAGTGGGTTTGCAACGACAGCCCTCTTCGACATCAAAGCAGAAAAGGAATAAAAAGGTGTTGAATACCAAAGTTTTCAATCTGTCATTATTGTGTCTTGAGTCCTGCAGGTATTTTATGAGCGGCTACATCTTCCTGAAGGGAGCGGCTTTAATCGACGGCCGCCATTGTTTTTGTAACCAACAAGGATATCAACAAGGTGCTCTGCTATCGAAAACATACAATCGAGTATCTGTATTCGTTCTGGGAAAACTCAAGATAGGCCGCGGACACTATATTTGCCGTTTCGAATGCTGATCACCCACTGATCATCACTTACTTCAAAATAATAGGTGACTTATTTTGACACAGATTTTAATTCACGTTGAGTTCGTATTTATTTTGGTGTGCAACGAAGTTAGAACATCATGTCTCATCATCCCGTAACACGATCCTAGACAGATCAAGTTGAACAATGATAGTAACGTGCGTGCGTGAGTTTGATACGGATACTGCATTTTCTCAGTTTCCTTCCCCCTTCTCTCCTTCCCCTCCTCCCCCCTCCCCCCCAATCTGCCACAATCCATCGGGAAAATATGAAAAGGGCGCATGGCATTCATGGTGTTTGTACACTGGGGGATTAGGGTGCGAACTGTTCGTGACTTTGGCCGTCTTCCTCATATTTTTCCATCCGTCATTTTCGCTTCATTTTCTGACGTGACACCCTCAACACCTCCTGATGTTGCTTTTGACGTGATTTTGTCATTTTTTTCTAACTTCCCTCGTTTTTTTTTTGTCCCTTCAATCCCTCTTGACATTTGCTGCTGCTGTTGCTGTTATTTCTTTTCTTTTATTCGCTATTTCGTCAAAGACGCCTGGGTCTTCGCATCTCTTCTTCCTCCTCCTCTGCTTGGTATATATGTTTGGACGAGTGTCTCCTAAATTTCGACGGGTTCGTAGTCGTCCTGGCGACGGCGTCAGAGCAGAGGGATAAAACCTCACGGGTATGCGCGTGTATATGTAGGCTGGGTGGATGGGTGGGTATAGATGGTTAAGGGATGGAGGATGGGTGGGTGAGAGGGGATCTTGCGTAAGGGTATAGGGGTAAAAAGACACAGACAGCCAGCAGCAAACAGGGAAAAGAAGGAAAGGAATTTAGACTAGAGTCGCTGCAAAAGCTGTCGCCTGTGATGCCTGGCGCCACCTTGTGACGGATTGGCACGCAGCGTCCGTCCGCCATGTTGCACGCACCAATAACCTCAGCCAAGGAATGGAATAAATCGGCCTGGTGAGTAAAGGAGACACCCACCCACCTCGCCGTAGGATGGAGAAGTTCGAGGTGGGTGGGGTTGGGGGGGGGGGGGGGGGGTTAACACACACGAAACCATCCAACCACCCAAATGAAACAAAATTCCCAACTCGAAAGAATATAGTTTGATTACTTCATTCAGGGTGTGAAAGATGAGAACAAGCCGCACGCTGAATTCGAATGGCTCAGAAGAACTCTAAATAGGACCTCCAACGTGAAATGGGTTTTCTGAACGACAGTCGCCAGTCTTTAATGCTGGCCTTTCTGCTTCCTTAGCTCGTGATTTCTTTGTACAGGAATGAGTGATTTGATTTGATGCGTCTGTTTGGGTTTGGGACAGGAGTGGTTGGGATGTTTGTTGCTCTCACATCTCTGTAATGTGTGGCGCAGTGGCATCCCGGACATCTGCCCTGTGGCTGAGGCTGAAGCTAATGCCCTAGCTTTCGACGCGCCATTAAGCCTCACCCCCCCCCTCCCTTACCTCCTCTCCCAAGGTGCCAGCAGGCGAGAGTGACAATTTCGGTAGGTAATTTAAATGAAAAATAGGCTTACCTAGTATCTTTTACATAACACAATCGATATGAGCACGAGACTTACTAGGGTCCTTCTCTTTCCGAAAATCACAGAGGCAGTTGCGGTCAGGCCCATAAACTGGTTAAAACTTACTGTGTGTAGTCAGATTGGTCCATCTTTTATTTGAGAGACGCTAATTCTCACATAGCAATTCGTACCATTAGCACAGAAGTCAAGCTTCGGATTCAAATGGAATTCGTGGAAAGGCCCCCAATATGAGGCGTTCACGTTTATTTGCAAAGACAAAATATGCTCTTCACAATTTTTATTGGTAATCGGTTAATTTCTACAACTAGCCTGAGGTGCTGAGGACTTAAATTTCGTCTTTAGACAGCTCCCCGCCCCTCCCCTCGCCTCCACAACCACACCTTCAACAAAATTTTGGATTCAGAATTCAGCTGTAACTTAACAAAAACTTGAGTTCGTTACTCGGGTAACAGATGAAAAATCTAACACGTTATCTACTCTCAAAAATGAAAAATTAAACTACCTAAAATTTAGGGCTTACCCCAGTAAAGTGCCTTAGCCTGGCTACGAAATCACGAAAGATAACGGAATGTTTTAACCTTTAAAATAGCATCCTCATGTCCAGAATACTTTAGTGATAACGACTGTTTTAACCACGTGGACTTAACTAATGTGGTACTAAAAAAATGTATAGAACGGGGCACTGATCGTCTGGTGGTAGCCTTTTTTCTCCAGTTATGGTGTTCTGAGATTTATTTCGGACTACAAATGTTGAAACCATGCCACCCCAAAAAAGTCCCACTGATGGCGTCACTTGCGAATTCAAGTCAAAGATTAAGATTACGTCATATTTTAACTACCCATGGTAACTTCGAAAGCAATTTCCATTGTTTGCTGAATGATATTGTGTGACCTATTATTGTAACAATATGTTACATGCAAATTGTTTGTAGTTTGCAGACTTCATCAATTGTAATGGCTCGAGCTTGCTTGGCCTTCCGCCCGGTGCTCTCAACAATTAGGGGGTGAACCGAATTAGAATTCATTCCGCCACTGTCCTCCAACCATCCCAGTCCACAAGGTAATTTCGGCCAGTTTAACTAAAATTATTCCAAATTTTGCCTTTACCCTGTAGATGACAGATTAACTACTGAAACCAAGCCATAACCTGAATACCGTTTCAATTCTGTCTAACCTTTAAGCACGCCTAGAAATCCTGACATTCCAAGTTAGGCCCTGAGTAGAGGTAAAGTGCCCCGTGTAAGGCGAGCTTGATCCTTCCAACGCTCCTTATTATAATAATTAAGACATCATGCGGACTCAACATAGACGTTTGCCTCTTTTTTGCCAGCTTAGCTTAAAGTGAAATCTGGCCCACGTTCAATTTCGTAGCTTCTTCCTTAGCTGTGACGTAAGGGTGGCCGCCCACAAAAATTGACAAAACGTCGTTGCAAGACGAAACGTCGCGAGACGTCCCATTTGGTGGAGAGACCCCCAACAGACGAAACTAGAAGGAGCTTCGCTTTGTTGTCGTGAGACGCCTAAGGAAGTCTCGCGACCACGTCGCATCCGATGTGTGGCGCTCAGCTCATTCCTATGGTTTTGGAGAGGTCTGCAACATGCTGAGACATGTTTCGAAAAAACGTCCTGTCGTGCGACGTTTTGTCGATTTTGGTGTGCGGCCACCCTAAGTGGTAAGGCCCAGTCGGACGTACCAATAGCCGCCACAATGGTTGCAGAGGGCGTAATAAGAGTATAAGTATTTTTGTGTGTCCCCCCCCCCCCTCCCACACACACACACACACACACACACACTATTTTTTTTATGATCTGGCCATTTTCCTTACAAATGAGAAATCTGCAAGCAACAACGCAAAATCACCGATAATAATTAAGGAATGCAAGCCTGCTGGGTTCTGACACGTTCCTTACTTTTTCCACTGAACCTAATCCGTCCTCAGCAAAGACAGTTGCAAAAAATATGGACTATAGGGAACATCCCGGTGGCAAGATTACGTAGAGCGACAACAAAGAATAAAAAGGAAACCAGTGGATTAACATCCTTTCAACTGCCAAGGTTATCTCGGGACGGGGGTAGGGGAATTTTGCCATGAAATACCTAGATCTTTTAGGTGCCACAATTGACAAGAGCATAAGGATAGAAGAATGTGGAGGAGCATATTTTTGACAGTTTGTGTCGGGAGAAAAAGAAGCTGGGTATATTATCAATACGGAATCGTAAAATTCTTCTGCTTTCTAAGGGAGGGGCGTAAAACTAGAGGTTTATTTTGGGTGGGGGGAGGGCAGAAAGCATAAAAAAGGTCAATCGCCCCCAGAAAAAATTTCTACCTCTGGCTCTGGAGGCCATGTCTCCAATATTTCCATCATATAAGGACGCGGTGCAGACAGTAACAAACTTCGTCTCTCACATCGGCGGCAAACGGTATAATCTTTACACGTCATCCGTTAAATTTTGCAGAAAACAGCTGGAAATTGTGTAACTTACTTCCGGCGGCTTAGGAGGGGATAAAGGTGTCAAATCAGGGATTAAATGACGTACCAGTTCACGAGTTCGAATCCGACTCGCACCATTATACGTTTGCAGTACATTACTCAAATATTTTCCACCTTTGCACCTTTAACGGTCTTATGTTTATTATTCAATATTCTTAAAGTTTAATTTTTCTTATTTATTGCAGCCATTAAGCCGTAGTTTTTCTTTAAAATTCATTGCTCGAGGTGCTATCCTATCACTACCCTCTCTCTCCCTTCCCCCCCCCCCCCCCACCCTCTCTCTCACAAACAATTTTCCCACCATTTTTTCGTCTTTTAAAATTTATTTAGCGGCGTTACTAATTTACGATTCTTTTCACCATCACATACTGCTGACACGACCGGCGTGCTTTGCCATCTCCCCTCTTCTTCGCATTCCAATTCGGCTAACAACATCAACAGCTCTTACACTCGACATAACTTTAGAGTATAAAAGCTGGAGGATCCCCGCGAACAACTTCGTCGCCCGCAAGCCGCCATTGCTGCTGCCCGACGCCGCTGCGTAAGGCACTTGTTATTTTGCGGCGGCCATATATCGCTCTGATCATAAACATGTCACGGCCTGGATTTCTAACAAAATCGGGCAAGCGGCAAAAATTTAAAACGCTCGCAGGAACGAAACCTGACAAGCTGTTCAGCTGTACGCACCGAACTATAGCCATTTTTTTTTCTCTCCGTTGCCATTTTGTTTTATTTTTTTCTTGCTCCGTTCCCATGACGATCGTTAAGTTTTTTTTTTGGTGAGGGGGGACAGGGGGGGGGGACAACCACGTGAGAACCGTGTCGCCTCGTACCTTTTAACCTTTCCCGTTTCAAAGCAGGGTTAACTCGGTATCTATGATACGACGATACGGTAAGATAATATAACTATCAGAGGAACCCGATCTCTTGAAGATGGGGTACTGAAGATGAGGGTCTCTCCCATTACGGCCTTATTCCCTTTTCACAAAATTCCTACCCCTAACCACTGTATTGCAATACTCGCTGCTAGAAATCACTGAATCAAGGTAGCCTAAATCAAATCACATATTCCAGGACTCAACAGATCTTAATGCACGGTGGTGACGTCACTCTAACACATCCCCATGCGAAAAATTGTATACGTTTAATCTGAAAACCTACACACGTCACCGTAGGTTAATTTTCATAACCCACACTTTTTTGATAATTCTACACTTTTATGTGGTCTACACAACCCCTAATCCACCATGTGACAGCTCCACAACGTGACATAATGACCGGCTCTTCATAACTCCACAACACAAATTCAGCCAGTACACACCATTGTAAAACAAGCGTAAATAGGGACATTTGCTACTGGGGATATTTTTCGTGGTACCATCACGGAAAAAATTTATGTCTCTAACTAAGCCTAACTCGGCAATCTTTTGTCCCAACTATACGAAAACTAGGCTACTGACACTTTGAAAGGTTAGGTCCCGTTTCGCCAAATCCCGTTTCGCCAAAAAGAAAGCAGATTAACAGCTTTTTCCTCAGGGGCCAGTCCCGTTTCGCCAAATCCCGTTTCGCCAAATACCGTTCACGAAATTTTAGCCACACGAAACATTTAAAACATTTAAACACGAACATTTATAACATGATAATGGTCAGACATTTGTAGATAAACACCCGTTTTGCAGAATCCCATTTTGCAAAATAATTTGTTTCAAATTACGTGCCTCGCTCGCGCTACCGCGCTCGCTTCGGCTAAAATATAACATCAGAAAACACAACTAGTCAAAAATTACTAACAATTAGGCATGCCGTTTTAACTTTTGCAATGTTACATTTTTGAAGAATATTTTGATTCTGAGAAAAGGGATTCTGCAAGACAGGAATTCCCGTTTGGAAAAGGTTAACCATCACGTGTATAACTAACTATTCTTAAAAGAGAAACTTGGCATTGACGTAGTGACGCCCAAACATTCTAAACAATTATATTTAAAGCGCACATTTTCCCGTCTATTTTACCAGTTTTCAAAACGCTAATAAATCAACTGGACTTACCGTATTCTACCACTGCTTGTCTCTGTTAAATATTTGCCTTTTAAAGCCCCCATTACATAGAAATAAAGTATTCAATTTTGTGTACGTAAAATTTTGTCAAATTCGTTTTGGCGAAACGGGATTTGGCGAAACGGGACTGGCCCCTGAAGGCAAAACTGTTAATCTGCTTATTTTTTGGCGAAATGGGATTTGGCGAAACGGGATTTGGCAAAACGGGAGTTCACCCTTTGGAATACACCTAAGAACCTACGACTCAAGCAAATAGCGCATTTTATAGTCTAATCTTATTTTAACTGTAACAGTCGAAATAAAATGCGATTTTTATCTTAAACTCAAAAGTCGGTGTCGAGGACTAGGTAAAAAGGACGTCTTTCCCTTAGCTCTGACTTTCGTTGCCAGGAATTTTCTCCCCCCGAAAGTGTCCGTTCAGGAATTTACATAAATCGTATATGTAAAAATTCTTAAATTCATTATTAATTCACAAATAAAATTTACAAATAAAAACATTTAAAAGTTAGCTTGACGTCACACCTTACCATTAAAACACATATCCGTGAAAATAGGTGGTTAACGGCCTATTCACTCAAGGATGTCTATTACTTGATGCACTTCTCGTTCAGATAACTGGATTTACTTTTCCAGATCTATAAGATTCTTGTATTTTTTTTGGGGGGGGGGGGAGGGAGGGGGTTGGAGAAAGGGGAGGTACGCAATATGGCCGCTGCTAGTTTTATTTCAAATGTATGATTCCATTCCTTCTGTTTTTGGCTATAACTTACGTTTTCAACCGACGTCCATCGTCTCATCAGCAGTGAATCAGCCACGAATCGGCCTTTTTAGCAGCCATTTTAAATAACCGGTCGCGCATGCTACTCTGCTGGCTAGGTTCGGCCTGATACTTTAGTTGAACCACCATAAAAGGACAATACTATACGAAAACATGAGTTGTCTGTAACCGCATAATTAGTTGACATCAAGTTCACGACATTTTTTTTGTATATTAAGCTTTATGCATACCAAAAGTCCTTCTCGTGCTCCGTATCTTTTATTATAGGTGTTTTTTTTTTATTAAAACAAAGAAACACTCGTTTATTACTATTATTTACCAAAGTTTCTAGAGGTTAGTTTCGTTTCTCTTTCTTTTTTTTTTCAATTAAATGAATGATGGCATGAACACGAATGTTAAAATGTGGTAACTGTGGTTAAAATATCCATAACCAACTACCACCAGACATGTGAAATAGTGTTAGTGTGCACAGATTTGGCAAATATCTCCGATCATGGCTGCTATAGGACGACGTGGGAAGTCTTACAAAAGTCTTGAAATAGGTGCTCTTATTAAAAATGATTCTTGTATTATCATATGTCGCAAATCTTGTTTACTTTCATGTTTGCTGGGGCCAATGGCCAATCTTAGTCTTGGATGTCCGTTCTTACATAGGTGGACATTATCTATATCTTGTGATTTAATTTCCGGTTCCTGCCTCCAGAACCCCCTAAAACTTTCTATTACCCATAATACCCTGGCCATTTCGCGGTTGTCAGGGGCAACCAAATCGTATTTAAGCAAGGGGGCCAGCATGGTAAAATCAGAAAGCCTTCGGGCCAGCCACCCGGCTGGTCCTCTTCAACCCCTGCTAGGTTCCCTAGTTAGGGGGATTTTGACTTTTAGGCCTTTAGTAGGCCCAATTTTGGTTAGGCTCTTTTCCCCCGACCTAAACTAAGCCTTTTTACCCTAATTTAACCCCAAAGTTCCCCAACCGTTTCCCCAGTCTTTTGGTTCAGTCTAATTAGGTAGCTCTCCCACTTAGTTATTTTTGGTCATCATACATGGTTTCTCATTGCCGAGTATTTTTTCCGTCTTTGTCTCAGTTGCCCGTCGCACAAGTGCTTCACTCAAGCAAGTCTTTTGTTTCAAATGGTTTTTCTGTATTTATTTACTCATGTATTTTAAAATTTATTCAGATTGAATTTTCCCTGACAGGTAACGAAGCTATTGCATAATTTGTACTCACCATGCGAACACTATGAACTTAAGGAAAATAAACTTCCCTTCATTCCAATTACGAAAGACTACAACAATCTAAAGAATAAGACAAAACGTGATACAATTATACACAGAGCTATATTATATAACGTATTATAACCTAAAATTACTAGTACTGAAATCAAGTCATATAACTGTTATAAAATTCCAATTTTAACATTATAAAATTTCAAATTAAACTTATTAAAACTAGTAAAATAGACTGGTTAGTTTCGTAAGAAGTGGCTTTTGATTTTTCATTTAGTTCACTATGAATAAGTTTTATCATGGTTTTATTAATATTAAATCGTTTCGTAAACTATTGAATTGATAAGCAAAGTATTTTTTTTTATTTTGCCTTGTATTGAAAGTTTCTCTATGACGGTACTGGTAAATTTAATTTTCGTATACTGCTTTGAGTTACCATATGTGGCGCTTAAAAAAATCAATATTTGGTAATGCAGTACATGAAGACGTGGCACCACTACGAAAAATATGAAAATAAGTGAAAAATTTTATACAGCATGAAAATTGGTGAAACGTGTGAAAACAAAGAAAACTATTGTGAAAAATTTGGATAAAATCATGGGCCCGACTATTGTTAGGTAAAGCGTTGTGAGGGTTTGCCAGCACATGGCAAAAAATTTAGAATTTCAACGCCAGTCAACCAACTTCACACGCAGATAGGCCTAATACAAGATTTGTATTCCATGTGAGTTTTCGCATCCAGTAATTAAGTGTAGCCTACGGTCTGGCATCTGCTAATGAACAGCTGATGAATTTTGGCCGCCGCTCTTAAATGATGTGTACTTAAAAAAGTTTTAGATAAAAAAATATTCGTTCATCTATGGGGCTACAATTGGGCTAAACTTGTAAAAGAAAAATGTCTAAACTTATGAAAATTTATCAATCCACCTGCGTGAAAATAAAAAAAAATACAGGAGTGATTGTCGAGTGTGAAAAATGTTTGAAAAAGAATGTGAACTGTCTGTGAATTTTATTTCCTCAATCTGTATGAAATGATGACGCGATTTTGGGGTTAAATAAGCTCGAAACTGATAATCTCGAGTTGATAAAATTAAAAAAAAAAAATAATAATAGTAAAACAACGTCCTTTAGAAGATTCAGGATTTCGATTTTGCTCCACCATGAACTTACGTATAAAGCAAAATAGGAAATAAGCTATCAGCGAATATCATACACTAGAATAACGTAGTAGCCTACAGTAAGCCACCTTTATGGACTTCAAAAGATGGCTTACTGCACTACGTTATTTCTAGTGTGTATATGATTTTCACTGAGGGCTCATTTCCTAGTTTCCGTTACATTATTTACAACGATTTATGTCTATTTATTTAAGAACTTGCTTCTTAACGTCGATTAGCAGAATCGCTCGCCAATGCTCACTTATTTGGCGTTGCCTCGAGGAGATTTCTTGTTGCAACTCTGTGCTGCTGACAGACAAGTGACACCAAAAATTGTAGAGCAAATGAACAGAATGTATGCGTTTTTCTAATGCTTCAGCTCATGAACAAACGGTAAAAAAAAGTGAAGTAATTTAAGTACGGTAAAATGCGATATTAAGTCAACTACATAGCCCCCATTTTACGTTTTTTCGCGTTTTTTTCGCGTTTTTTTCACGTTTTTTTTACATCGTGAAAACGTGAAAAAAACGCGAAAAAACGTAAAATGGGGGCTATGTAGTTGACTTTGTATCGCATTTTGCCCTACTGATTTACTCTTCCGACTTTTTCGTCTTGTATTTCGTGTTGTTCGTCCATGTGCACATTAGTATTACATGAAGTACACTGATGTGACCGATGCCTTTATCAATAAAACGACAACTCGCTCACTATTTTCGAGTTCTCAAGCGTAATCGCTGTTGCTACATTTATAAACGTTTGAGAAGTTCGTGTTGCAACTCGAATGAGATTTCTTGTTAATTTCTGATGGTCTCGAGTTAATAAAATAATGATAATAATAATAATTTATTGCATACAAATTGCTGGAAGTTTATATAAAAAAAAACTTGTATGAGCATACAATAAGACGTCACAAAATAAATAATACACATAATATACACGTAATTGATTCATTTCAACATTAAGGTTCGAAAAAAAAATCACATTTCAAATTATTTCATTTAATAAAAATTGCTTTAATTTAAATTTCAATTCATTTTTATTCTATTAAAAATTCTATTTAAAATGTTTGATGTGTAATAATTTCGTCTTCTTGTGCCATATTTATTATACCACTTTGGAATAATAAACCTGTGCTTTTTTTTTTGCCTAAGTCTGATTCTTTTCTCATCATTGTAATGTTTAT